>PVHX01000258.1:109955-121016 GCA_004024805.1 Geosciurus inauris | reverse complement strand
ACAATGAATCTTTTAATAATGAGGACTGACTTTATGTCAGACCAATAGTAACTCATACTTTTCCTTTAAATATACACTTTCTCAAAACATTGCTATTTGGCTTATCACAACACTGAAAAAGTAATATTAGGTTGGAAAGTTTGGACTGAATGAAGAAGGTATAATTTTAAAATGAAGGGAGAAACAATCCAGTTCCAAATATACATAAATTTCTGAAGTCTAAATTTTTTGTAACACTGCTATGATTTGTTGTTGCTTTTGGTCATTTTGATAGATGTTTCCTTGCAAGTCACATAAAAACACTGTGTTGTCTTACTGCTGTATGTCTAAAGGACTATCCTTCCTCTTGGTTGAAAGGTAACTATGAACAAAAATACAAATATCAACAACCAGACAGGCAAAGATCCTGAGAAGGAATTTCAAGAGGAAATTTGATTAAATTTATGTGCAATTGTGTTCAGTCTGAATTTCCTTCAATGCAACACAAATTATGTTAGTGTTATTAGTGGTCTCAGAGTTAGCCATGCTATTGTTCTTAGCTGGAGTCTGTTCAAATTTATGTTGTATGGTAACCCTAAGGACTGAAGTACAACATCTTGAGAAAAACAAAATGGCTCCAGGAGAAGACAAAAACTACCCAAACTGCTTAAATTTTTGTTCTGAATGAATTCTGCTAACTGATCTAACTCTCTCAGCTTTGTTCTCACAGTGTGATTCACAGAGTATTTTATAACCTCTTAGTATATTATAATTCTATATCTCTTCTAAATTACAGAGTCATCTATTTGCATTGTCCTTTAAAATCTATCCTGCCAGGTCTTGTCTCAAAGTGCTCATAGATAGTCTTTAATATCTTTTAGACATAACTAATCCACTATCAAGCATGATTATATTCTGCCCTATTCTCAAGAAAAACCCAATACTTTTCACAACATTAACTCACATATCATCAACTAATATTAATCATTGACTGTATCCTAGGCACTATGTTAGGCCAAAGATCACAGTTGTCTTTTTTATCTTAAGGGGAAGAATCGAATTTCAACATGGACCCAAAGCTTCTGCAGTTTATAATTCACCAAAGTTTGTAATCTGTGAAAGCAAGTGACAATATATGGAATAAAAAGTTGGCTTAAAAATGGATGCAGAACCAATCTGCTTAGTGTGAGCCCAGCTCTGAGATCAACTATACCTTCTTGAGTCAGGCACTTACTCTCTTTGGGGCTATATTTGTTAACATGTAGGTATTGAGTTAGAGGAACTATGTTAAGATTTTATTATTCTTTTATGGGGACCTTTATATTGAATTAAGTATATCTTGAAACTGGCAAATAGAGATATTCCAAAGACCAATGGTCATCAAGGGTTTAGGACTTTAGGAGTCAAGCATGATGATGCACAACTGTATTCCCAGTGTCTCAGGAGGCTGAGGCAGGAGGATCCCAAGTTCAAGGCCAGTTTCAGCAACTTAGCAAGAGCCTGCTCAAAATAAAAAAGTTAAATGGCTAGAGGGATATAGCTCAGTGGTAGCATGCCCTTAGGCTCAAACTACAGTACAAAAAAAAAAAAAAAAAGAAGAGTTCATAACTTTAAAAACTCAGTATCTGTTTGAAAGACTTCACTACAAAGTTCTTAAAGGGATTTTAAAAATTCTTAGTATGTGTCCCATGTTATTCCTAAGGAATTTGAACATTATCCCCTTTAGTCCTCACAAAATTGAGTTCTATTATTATCACCCCTCTCCCTTTTTAAGTGATGGAAAGCAACACCTGAAGAGATTAGGTAATTTTCCCAAGGTCACACATCTAGTAGTTGCCAGAGTTAGTACTTAACCAAGGGCTAGTAGATTCCAAAGCCTAAGTTCTTCTTCTCTATGCTGAACTGTATTCCAAAGAAAACTTTAGATTAAAGTTTAACGTATTTATTCTGAGGATATTTGTACTCGAGGCCCAAGGAGACTCTTGAGGATGCAAGTGATTTATTTAGTTAGTTATGAAGTTATCACACTGGTAGATTTTTCTTGTTCCTAAAATTCCCTTAACTTTTCTCCTCCTCCTCCTCCTCCTTCTTCTCTCTTTCTCCTTCTCCTCCTCCTTCTTTCCTCCTCCTCCTCCTCCTGCTCCTCCTTCCCCTTCCTCTTCCCCTTCTTCTTTGTTTAACAATTCTATACTTAGCAAATTTTCTGTACTGAGCATGTATTATTTTAAAATGGGAAAATATGATGAATCCATTTTTAGAAAAAAATTAAACTATCTCAGATGGCAATTCTTCTCTTTGTGAGATAGGTACTGCTCTGATTTTGTCAAAAGACCAAAGAGGCAACAAAATAGAACTGTTTGAACCCAGGTAAAGCCCCTCTGAAAGAAGTTTGGAATGCATTGTTGAAAGAAGGAAAGCCAGAGGGCAAATCAAGCCTGCTGGTAAAGATAAGAGTGTGTAATCAAAGCTGATTTTAGAAGACCCATTTTTAGAAGAGTTCATAATTCTTAAAACTGAGTGAATAGTATTTTACTGACAATAACAAAACCAGCATGACAGGAGCTTGGAGAGACCTCTGAAATGTTAAAACCTTTCAGAAAACTAGATAGTATACCCTGAGCATGATGTACTGTAGCTGTTATAATTTATGGTACATTGGCTGTTGCAATGCGATATCTTGGGCTCCCTTACAAGGTTGCAAGTGGTGAGGGACTGTTTATACCTTAACAGAGTGCTTCATCTTATGTGCAGTTGGGTTAGGCCAGGAAAAAGGAGAAAGAAGTCTAAATATTCCTCCACATTCCTTCCAGGCCCTTCCTGGAAACTAGAAGTGACCTCAGTTCTCTATGTGGCTGGAATCCTCATTAGTTTTTAGAACCATTTTCCAGTTCAGTGGCCCACATTTTTGACCACTGCCAATTCTCTGGTTATCTTTTCTCTACTCAGATTCTTCTTCAGCCCTAATGTTGTCTTGCTCCTTATACTCCCTTCATCTGACATGCAGGGGTTGTGGGCCCCAGCTGCCCCCTGTGACTTTATCTTATCACCACCCTCAGGGACTCAGAAGAAAGTAGAAGTATGGGTTGATATTTAGAGGTGCCCTCTGCTGGTTGCTGATGACTTAACCTCAAAATTATAGTCTGCAAATAGAGTTTCTCTGTTGGTTTAATAAAAAGTCAGAATGGAGACATTAGCAGACAGGAAAAAACAAAACATAACATGTTTTATTTAAATTCTACTGAATTGTGCTTGGCTTACTGTAGTTTGCAGTGAAGCAGTGGGTTTCAATGGGGCAGGGAATTGGATGGTTACCTCCCAAGGGACATTTGGCAATGTTTAGAGACATTTTTGGTTAACTGGGGCTGGCATGGGGGGGATTATTCCTAGCACTTTGTGGGTAGAGGTAAGGGATGCTAAAGTCCATTCCCATGCTTTTTTTTTTTCCCCCCCTTTCCAGGGGCCATGAGGTGAGTAATTTTCCTCCCCATTCCCTTTTGCCATAGTGTTCTGCCTCATCTTTGGCCCAAAGTGATGGAGTAGCTGACTATACATTGAACCTCTGAAATTGTGAACCAAAATAAACTTTCCCTGCTCTAAGTTGTTCTTGTCAGGTATTTTGGTCACAGAGGTGAAAAATCTAACATAATAGTTGAACAGTTTTTCCAAGAAGAATTTCTTGGGTGCTGTAATATCTGAGTTCTCTAAAATTTTGAAAAATAATATCTTCCTGTTGCCTTTAAGTAACAACTTTGCAGTCCAAAATATCACCAGAATACACTTTTCTTAAAAACTTCATACGCATCACTCTCTTGTTTTATAACATGAAATGTTGTTAAGGAGTTTTTAAGGCTAACTACATAATTGCTCCTTCCAAGTATCTTTCTTCTTCTGTCTGTATGCTAGAAATATTCTTTATTCTGGATGGTTAATAACTTGCACAGAATATGAATCAAATGTTGATTTTTGTGTTAATTGTTCATGTAACAAAAGCACTGTAGAGAGAATCACAGCCTCTGGGACAAGAGTCCTCTGTGTTTCTCCTTTGCTAACAAAGTAATAAAACTTCTTTTTCCTTTTCCTCAAAATGGTGTCCTCATTACTAGATTGGCATTGGGGACAAGGACTGATCTTTCAGTATCAAATCTAGCACCCAGCTGGGACCCAAGAGCAGCCCCTACTCCAGCTTTCTTGGGCAGGCCTGGCTTTCCAAGGAACCCCAGTTACATGCTGAGGATGCAAGTTTGCTGACAAACTTGTTTAGAGCCAGCTGCAGGACAGTAAGGAGACAGGTTGGGTTCCTTGGGTTGAACTTGTGGAGCTATTCCTGTGAGTAAGGGGAGGACTGAGGAATGGTCCCAGTAGCTGCTAAAGCTCCTTTTGCTTCAGGGAACTCCTGCCTTTTCTCCCTGAATGGTACAGGTTGCTCCATGATGGTCCTTTTTGAGAAAAAGGAATTGAACCTAGTAAAGTCAAGACACATTTGACCATCTGGTAAGTCCTCCAGTGTGCAAGCTGAGATCTCTGATTCCACACATCTGGTTCCTCTGTGGGAACATCTGGTTCCTCTTCATGGGAACATCTGTGGCACCACTGCTGTAGGAGTCATGGTTAAGCAGGACTTGAGATCCTAGGGATATTTACTCCCTTCTGGTTTGTTTTAGGTTCTCATCTATTTGATGGCTTTGGATTTGGGAATTCCCTCTGGTTGTGGTTTTTTTTTTTTTTTTTTTTTTTTGTTAATTTGTATTTGTTACTGTCCCTTTTAAGACATGGCCAATACCACATTGATCTTATAGGCAGTCTTTTGGGAAAGATCTTGCCTGGTCAATTTAAAGGTCCCTTCTGTCAGTCATGGTTTTGGTGATCCTCTGTCTTTGTGTTTCTTTTTCTGTATAATCTTGCAATTGGAGTTGGTCTGTCAAGGGAAAGTAAGTGGAAGAAATTTGTCATGTAGTTCTGTCTGTTTTAAAAGTTCTGGTCTGTCATCTGTCATCCCTGGTTTTGGTGATTCTCTCTTGTCTGTTTGTTTGTTGTATCTATTACTGGCCATGATGTGTTGATCTTACTGGTAGGATCTTGAGCAGAGAGATTTTGGCTGAATGAGACAACTATACAGGGATAAGCTTAAGAGAAAGATGGCTTACTGTAACACAATCTGGCCTTTGAATGGTTTTTCTGAATTATTATACAATCTTGAAGTTGGTCTGTCAAAGGTAAAGTATATGAAAGAGATTCTGTATGTATAGGCATTTATACAGTTGCATGATAACGGGTCTGAACAGTCAGAAACTAAGTGAAAGTGCCAAAAGGCACTGCTTCTGGTGTTCAAGGATAGCAGGACACCAGAAAAGTGTTAAAAAACACTTTAAAACCCAGTGCCAGCAGTCGCAGCACTGTTTCTCAGCCCGGCCTCCAACAGCTGCAGATCATCTCACTGTGGGACAAGAACACCAGCCCTAAACTGGGGAGGGGGAGTCCCAGAAAAGTTGCCTGGGCTATAGAAAAATGGCCAAAGAGAAGCTGGCCTCTGCCCTGCCTTCAAGCTCCTTTTGCACATGGGGGATTGAGACTACTGGGAAAAAAAAAAAAAAAAAAAAGCACGGGAAATTCTGGCTCCCTCTCTAAATTATTGTAGGCCTAGGAATCTAAGAGTGGCTTTCTCTACAAAATGTTGTCATTCATTTTTTTGATTGCCGGGGCTTAGAGATGTATTGTTAATTGGCAGTATATTCCAGATGTTGGCAACCTTTTTCTGTAATGGGCCACATTTTAGACTTTGAAAGCCTTACAGTCTCTGTTCTATCTACTTTACTCTGTTGGTGTATGACAGCAATCACATGTAAATGAGTGAGTATAGTTGTGTTCCAATAAAACTATAGTCATTGAAATTTTGATTTCATTTAATTTTCACATGTCACAAAATATTCTTCTTTTGGCCTTTTTTCAACCGTTTAAAAAGTGTAAAGCAAAATTTCAATTTGCTCTGTGAATTGGATTTAAGCAACTGCAATACTGCTTTTCAGTTTTGTGGATGAAAGAGAGAATTTATGGAAATTCAAAATTGAACAGAGACTTTAGAAATTTGGGTACATTAAACATAGTCAAGAAAGTGTACATCAGAGCCCTGCTGGTGGTGGCAGCAGCAGCAGCAGTGCTGGTTTACTGCAAAAAGAAGGACTAACAGAGGAGAAATACAGTGGACAAATTTGGCATGGAAAAACCTGTAGAACTAAAAAAGCAGTCTGAGCCTAGCTAAACCAGTAGCTGCAGAATGAGCTGGTATTTGAGAAATTCTGTGTGTTTCTCAACTGGCAAGTGGAGAGCTGGGGTGGGATCCATCTTGACGAGGTCATGGTGCAGCTTGCAGCTGCAAATCTGGGTGCTCATAGCAAACATTGCCATACTATCCTGGTAGCTGCTTATCATGTGGCTTAGGGTGTCCTAGCAGAATATGAGTCAAACAGACACAGAGAAGATTATATCCCAGGGCATTTAAGTGAGAGATAGGAAGAGAAGTATAACTTGCTTTCCCTTTGAGTCTGGTGGCTCATATGACAACCAAAGAGGGTCTGGAAACTGAAAAGTCGGTGTGATTACACTCAGGGACTGAGCCTGGGAAGGCAACATTTATAGATGGTGGAGTGTGTGAGACTTGTGGAGGGTTGTCTCCTCTGCCTTACAAGTAGAATTCTTGGGAGGTCTCTGAGATCCATGTGCTCAGCAGAGATCAGCATCTGCCTGGCCTTAGGGATATGTTGATCTAATCTCTCTAGAGCAGATACCACCCAACAAAGCCCCGTAGGCCTGATTAGAGATAAATTCCAGCTGCTGATACTTCCAATTTAGAACTCTGTAGCAGCCCCAAATGGGGAGCACATCAATCTGTCTTGTCTGGACAAAATTTCAATTGATGTTAAGTCTCATTTCATCCAACCTTGTACTAGTGAGAAGGAAAAGTGAGAGCTGATTCAACTAGCTTCAGTTCCAAGCAACTACAGCTGGCAGCTCAGTGAGCAACATAATAGGAGGGAGAGTTTAATAACCCTTAGTCCTTGCATAAAAAATAAGCATCTGTCCTTGTTGACAGTTTTGATCTTCTTAATGGAGACACTCTTTTTCATTAAGACCACCCCACACCTTTTTGGGTCTTCATGCTGTGCTGATTTGTTCATGAAAATATGTATACACATACATATATATTTCCTTTTTGCTCATTTAAAGAATGTTATTTTTCTGTTCTATCATTTGAAGAGTAGGATTTTTAATGTTTTGTTTTTGTTTGTTTGTTTCTCTTTTTCTCCTTTCATCTCCCTGTGATATACAACTGTGTGCCAACTTTGTGCATTCGTTCTCTCTCTCTGTCTCTTTTTGTGGAAAAAGAGAAAATAAGGGCTGGGGTGTGGCTCAGTGGTAGAGCGCTTGCCTCGCATGCATGAGGCCCTGGGTTCGAATCTCAGCACCACATACAAATAAATACAAATGAAGGTCCATCAATAACTAAAAAATATTTTTAAAAAAGGGAAAATAAGTTTTATTATTGTGCTAGCATAGGAAACACAGAGGATTCATGTCTCAGAGTCTGTGATTCTGCCTATCAACAGGAAAAAAGACCTTTTAAAGAGGTGATTCAAAGGCTACATTCCATGTGTTCTCTGTTGTATTTGTAATTTACTTGTTAACTTTTAAAGTTACATTACATTTCTGACACCTTTTGGTACTATTCTCCAAAGTCTGGGTTTTTTGGTTACTATGGTGGGTGTGTACCCAAGGACAGATAACTCTGCCCAAGATGAAGAAGAAAGGTAATCTGGTTTCCTCTGGGATTAGGGAAGAGCAGGGAGAGAAGAAGAGGAAGAAACATATGCATTTTAAAAATAATTTGCAGTGGCAGAGCAGTGAGGGCTATATTAAAAGCATAAAGTGGATCACTGTTACCTTTCCCCACTATCAACTTCTATATTCCATTTCTATGAAAAATGGGTGACATCTCCAAATTGCTTCCGCCTGAAAGAGGGCAAAGTTGGAGGAAGTAAGCCAATGTCCTTGTTCTTTATCAGGTGGGGCAAGGACAGTTAAGGGTATTCAGTATCAGAGAAGGCCACAGTTGCTGATGGTAGGTGACTGGACAAGGCATACATAGGGCAGGGATCATGTTAAGACAATAATAAACAGGACAGCAAAGAATTACTTTTTTGAAAACAATTAGCACAAAAGCAATTAGTATTTTAGCCAGTCTCTGAAAACTATGAACATAGTAACTTATAATCATACCAGTGAAAACTAGATCAAGTTTATCAATGTAGGAGGTTAGGAAGATTTATAGTCTATGAGATCAGGCTCAAATTAACTCAGGACACACTTGTGACTCTAGAGTCCTTTGTGATCACCATTATTAGGCACTCCTACACAAGAACCCTTCCTTTATAGTCTCCAGCTTTACTTACTTTTGGTAGGGCTGACACAAATGTACATCTCAAGTTATATTAAAAAAAATGTTTTTCCTTTTAAATATCTGTGTAGGACTGTGCTTTGGCTATACTCTCCTGCCAGGTGTTTAAGACCAGGTTGGTCAAAACTGATCTTCCTCCTAACTACTCTTAAGAGTCCACTGAGATTCCTCAGAGATCATTCTTGGGGAAGTGTGTAAAGGCTCTTGGCTCCTTTAGCTCTTCTCTATCAGTGGTGCCACCTGCCAGGATGGGTCAGGGTCTTGATGACCACATGTGACTTCTCTTGGAAGCCTCAGGGACATTTCCATCTCCAATGAACCTTCTCTTCTTTGCAGAATGTGTGCTGGTTGGCTTCCTGTCCTCTAGGATCCTTTTGATCTCTCTGATTGGCAGATTGGGTGACTCACCAGAGTTGCAGAGCCTAGAGAGGGATCTTGTCATTCTCTGGGTCCTGGCTTACTTTAGAGGGCAAGGGCCAAAATGTTGGTTGCTTTTTCCTTGGCTCTTTTACTTTCTTGACTTTGGTCTCCAAGTTTTTTATTTTAAACACCTAGAAAGCCTGTTTCACTAGTCTTAAAGTGAAAGTACCAGGTTATAACTTCAATATCCATAATTTTATGTTACTCCTTTCATTTAATTTGGGTCAGTATTAGCATTGTAAGTCAGCATTATATACTATCTGTTCTATAGGTGATGGCTTTTTATCTCCAAATTAACTCAAGTTGTTTTATTAGAAGTACCTCTGCAAAACAATAGGCAACAGTTATAAAGTTTATAAGGAAAATACACAATGGAATTAACAGCAAAAAAATATTCAATTTGTGTAATAGCAGTGAACAAAGAAAAATGATTTTTATAATCTTAAATCTTTACTTAGTTATATGTTATATCTCCTGTTTATTTTGAGATCACAGTAATCTTTACAACAAAAATTGATTTTTAAACAAGCTTGAATGAGCTGAAGTCTAACCTATTTTGGAGCAAATCTAACATGGAGTGAGGTGAGAGGCAGAGCTTATCTCAAGCAAGGTGGGGCTCTTGACAGGTAACACAGTAGAACATTACATCTGAAACATGAATCAAAGGCTGAGAGAGCTTTCAATTTTATTTTTTTTGTTTGTGTGTGTGGAAAGAGTGACAAAATTCTTCCATGTTTTGCAACATCATCTTCAAACAGATCAGGCTCTCCTTATTACCTTCCAAGAATACATCTAAATTCCTATTCCAGTGTGAAGAGTAGCACAAAATTGTACATATCACTAATTGACTACAGGTTACTTTATCCAGCTATAAAGCATCAAATGACATTAGTAAATATTGATCAGATTTTTTTATTTCTATACAATTCCAAGACTATTGCTACCAATAATTTTAGTTTGAAGAACACCAACTTGATAAACTGCTCTCCTCTAAGTTTTATATTTAACTAAGTTTAACTTTTAAAGTACAATTTAAAACTATAGTTTATGGCAACAATAATCACAGTTCTGCATGTGTTAGCAATACTAGTAAAAATCAAATGATAGCCTTAGATCTCTTATACATTTAGGAAACATTGTTAATGATCAGAAATTGACTTTATCAAAGCAAGACAGGTCTTCAAATGACAGTGTGGCCCTTCTATGTTAGATACAATGAATAAAGGAGAGCACTTATTGGTTAACTTGCCAGTAAACTAGATAAACTTTCATTTTATAAACTTTTACATAACACTTAGACAAGGCTCAGATAGATAGATATAGTTCTCAGATGTATACTTATATCTAGTCATGTATCTTTAGGTTGTCAACTATAGTCATAACATAAAATAATTATCTATCTAACCAGTTACAAAGTAAACATCTAAAAGACTTTAAAACAGGTATAAATCTTAATTCCTTTAAGACTTAGTTTCCCTAAATAATAAAACATAACAGATACAAAAAAATTTTCTTGACATATAAGAGCAGATTGATGTTTCAGACTTTGCTTCATATCAGTACACTAAAGTCCAAATAGCTTTTTTTTAAATTGGCTTTTTATTTTTTAATTTTTTTTAGTTGTAGATGGATATGATATCTTTATTTTATTTATTTTTATGTGGTGCTGAGGATTGAACTCAGTGCCTCACGCATGTGAGGCAAGCACTCTACCACTGAGCCACAGTCCCAGCCCCCCAAATAGCTTTGATTGATTGTTCTTATTATAGCCAATTTAATCACAAACACAAACTTTTTGAGATTTACCTTCCACAAACCTTCTGTGACTTACTTAGACATTCACAACTTGTTTACATTCTTAGTATTGTCCACTCTTTCATCTTAGACTTTAGCACAAGAATATTACTTTACCAGACAAAATACCTTCTCATCTAGAAATATTTTTTTACCTTTTAATTTTCCGTACTAAAATATATTTCCATATCTATAACTTCTATCTTTTCTACTTTTGGACCCTTTCTTTTTTTTTTTTTTTTTTGGCACCAGGGACTGAACTCAGGGGCACTCGACCACTGAGCCACATCCCCAGCCCTATTTTGTGTTTTATGTAGAGACAGGGTCTCACTGAGTTGCTTAGTGCCTCGCCATTGCTGAGGCTGGCTTTGAACTCGCGATCCTCCTGTCTCAGCCTCCCTAAGTGCTGGGATTACAAG
>PVHX01000258.1:0-109855 GCA_004024805.1 Geosciurus inauris | reverse complement strand
CCTTTCTTAATTCATATTCTGAAACAATCCTTATGAATATTATCTGTGCATTTAATTTACACAACCAATTTTATCCCAGGAAAGGGTTGGACAATCCATCATATATAAAAACTGTGCTTTAATCTTTTTTCTTCCAGGTTGCATTAAAGGGGTTGGAGCACAGGATATTTTTGAACCTGATTTTTCTCTCATCATTTTCACAATGCCATCAACTTTAAGTGAGTTCCCCATTGTCAATTGTACCCAGGGCTCCTCTGGGGCTAGTAGAGGTCTCCAACAAAGCATGGAGCCCTAGACACCATCACTTGTTATCTGAGCCTTGGATTCAGGAGATCATTTCTTTTTCAGGAGAGTGATCTGGTCCTTAGACAATCTTTCACTTCCTTGGAAAATCCTTTTTCCAATGTTGTTCTTGCTTGCAGTAGGCTCACTGGTTTTGCTTTAATGGAGTGTGCCCATTCTTATCTCTTTGGATTTTCTAAGGTTTTCTTTGCAGGAGTTACCAATAAAACACGTGCTGATTTTTTTTTTTCTGTTTCTCTCAGGCATTGTATACCTTAAAGGTAATATCAACCAGCTGTGAGGAGTTCAAACAAATTGCTCCTTCCACCTGCTCAAGTTTTCTCCTTATGTCTGGAGCACTTTGCCCAATGGAAGTCATTTTGACCGTGTGAAATTTTTCAGGAACTTCTGCATCTGCATCTGTGTATTTCCTGTTTGCCTGATAAACATATTTTTAAAATTCTGATGGGTCCTCATTAATCTTTTTGCTGTAAATCCTGAATGTTATTTAAGATTTTTGGTTGGGTACTCCCCTCTTGAGTCCTATTAAATACATTTCCAAAGTGTTTAATTATTGTGCTGTCTGCCACCACATTTAGGTCCCAATTGGGCTCTCTTTTATAATAGTTTCTGCTGGTGCAGGAGTGTGATTGGGATCCTCATTTTGGAGCCCCTGAGTTTCTTCCCTTGCCTTATCCATCACTAGTCAGTGCTCATCAGCTGTGAGCAACATGTTAAACAGAGTTTGTATGTGTGCCCAGATGTGGTAGTGCGTGGTGAAAATGGTATTGAACAGCTCATCCATTTTCCATGTGTGTTCTAAATATATTGGGTTTGAGTTTTTCCAATTTATCAAGTAAGAAGTTGAGGACGGACTATAAGCCCAGTAATACCCCACTGGTTGCCCCTGTGCATTTATGCTGATAGGGTATTGCCTTAAGGGGAATTGACCTGCCATAGCAACAGGTGTTTCCCAGCCAAAAGGAGTACACTGGCAGGTTTTAGATGGGGAGACTGTTCCTGATCTGAGTCACAGCCTTCTGATGCCTATAGTGAGAGCCTCTTTTGCTCTACCTTCCCTTCATGTGAATGGTTCCCTATAGAACTAAGAAAGCTAGTGGGAGCCAGAAGTTAATTAGGATGAAAGGGGTTCATTTTATTTAAGTTCTTTAAATCCTCTTCAACTTTCTCTACCAACTTTCTGCTATCTTCACACATGAGAGGCTGTGTCTTTCTCTGCACCAACTTATTCTCTGGATGTTCAGACCTCTTATTATGTAGCAACATAAAAAGTCTGCACATATGGGATTTCTTCCTATTTTCCTGATCTCTGGCAGAATATCTCCAACAGAAAGATTGTATGGTAAATCAGAGTACCAGAAAATGGCCACCTTTCTTCCTCTTCCAGAATATACATCAGCCAGACTGTGTTACAGTAAAATACCATCTTTTCCTTTGTCATAGGTTTATAACTATATGTGGCCCAGTCAGCCAAGATCTTTCCCAAGGGACTATGGGTGGAAATTGATGCAGTGTTGCCCATGTCTTCAAGGGGCTAGTAACAGATACAAACAACAACACAGACAGAGAATCAGAAGGAATTTCCAAATCTAAGGCTAACAGACAGAAGAAAACCTAGAGCAGACCATAAGAGAGCAAAATCCTTAGGTTTTGGAGTCCCACTTAACCAATAATCCTACACCAGTGGAGCCAGAAATGTCATCACAAAGAGGGACCAGATGTTCCCACAAAGAGGAAACAGATGTGTGGAATCAAGGGTCTTGGCTTGCACACTGGGGGACTTACCAGCTGGCCAAGGGTGTCACAAATTTACAGAGTTTAGTCCTTTTTCTCACATTAAAGTAACCTTTTTCTCACATTAAAGCAACTTCTGCAGTTCAGGGAGGGAAGGTGAGAGTTCTCTGAAGCAAAAAGAGCTTTGATGGCTGCTGGGACAATCCCTTAGTGCCACATTTTACTCACAGGGACAGCTCCTTTGGTTTAGTTCGAGGCAAACTCACACAGTCTCCCAGCTTCTCCAGTCATCAGCTTTCAACAAACTCACCAGCCACCTTCTATCCTCAACATGGAAGTTGGGGTCACTTGGAATGCCAGATCTGCCCAAAAAATCTGGAGGAGGGGCTGCTCTCAGGTCATGCCAAGGTCACCAATTTGTTCCTGAAAGCTCTGTCCTCATCCTCAATGCCAATCCAATAATGAAGACAAGGTTTTGAGAAAAGGGAAAAACAAGTTTTATTACTTTGCTATCAAAGGAGAAACACAGGGGACTCCTGTCCCTGAGGCTGTGATTCTCTCAACTTCTCTTGTTCTATTTCTCTTATTTATTTTTCTCCTGCTTCTTTATAGCTGTCATTTGCTAATTCTGCTTCCTCTCTGTTCACATTTTGAACATTCTAAACTTTCTCTTACCTTCTTGTCACATTTCTTTTCTTTTAATGAACTGTATTCTTACAACTTTTTAGGACTATTTGACTTATGTAATTTCTACCCCCACCACTCATCTTGTTGTGATTATTACTACTGTGGATGGTATAGTTGACACCTATGATTTACTTCAATATGTGATCTAGTTCACAGCTATTTGTGATTGTTATTCTTGGCAATTTTTGATCCTGCCACTCATGTTTTTGTGGAAACTATGTCATAGTAGGCATTGAGTATTTATTTTAATGCTGTGTATTATTCATGCTCTTGTTGCACTTGTTTGTTTTCTCCTTTTCTGTGGGGTGCTGGTTCACAGAGTAGCTGAGCAACACCCAAAACTCAGCCAAGAGAAAGTGCACCTTCCTTTACACACAAACTAACCAAGCTCAAAGTCCATTAATGCTTCAATACAAAGAATAAGACTAATCACATTTGAAGAGAAGCTAAGAAAATGAGAAACAGGACTGAAGTAAATATTAGAAATAAATCAAAATGGCAGGAATTAATAAACACCTTTTTATAATAACACTGAATGTAAATAGTCTCAACTATCCAACTTAAAGACAGACTGGAATAATGGATTAATACCTTCTCCCATACTCCCCCCACCCTTTTTTTTGCAAGAGAGTCATCTTACAGCCAAAGACATATATTGGGTGAAAATAAAAAGATGGAAAATGATATGCCATACAAATCAAGCACCAAAACATGCAGGAGTAGATTCTCTCATATTTCAAAACCAGACTTCAAGCCAAATTAACCAGAAGAGATAAGAAAGATCAATTTGTACTCACAAAGGGAACAATCATTCTACAATAGGAGTGATATTTAGAAGCAATAGGAAATTATCCATGCCTCAAACACCAATGTTTAATTACATTGCACCAATGTTTAATTACATTTAATTAATGCACCAATGTTTAATTACATTTAATTTATGTTTTTATTACATAAAACAGGCATGACTAGACTTAAAGACTTAGATAGACCCAAGTACAATAATATAGAGTGATTTCAACACCCTTGTCTCACTAATAGATAGATCATCCAGACATAGACTCAGTAAAGACTCTTCAGACATAGAAATATTATTAATCAAATAAACATAACAGAAATTTCTATAGAATATTTTATTTAAAATGGCCAAATTAACTTTCTCCTCAGCTGTTCATGGTACCTTATTCAAAAGATAATATATCTTTTGCCACAAAGCAATTCTTAGTAAATATAAAGGAAAAAAGTTGATGTAACTTCTTTCATCTTATCAGTTCATAGTGTGCAAAAATTAGAAATCAACATCAAGAAAAACTACAGAAACTATATAAATACATGGAGATTGAATAATAAATTTTTGAACAATGATTGGATGATAGAAGAAATCAGGTGAAAATTAAAAATTTCTTAGACTCAAATGAGAAATATATACAGTATACCAAAATCTCTGGGAAACAATGAAAGAAGTTCTAATAGGAGAGTTTATATCTATGTGTGGCTGCATAAGAAAACTAGAAAGATCCCAAATAAGCCACCTAATGATGTGTTTCAAGGACCTAGATAAACAAGAACAAACCAATCCTAAAACTTGTAGAAGAAAGGAAATAATTAAGTGCCAAAAATCAGTGAAATAGAGAATAAATAACACAAAGAATCAATGAAATGAAGACTTGGTTCTGTGAAAAAATAAAGAATATTGATAAACACTAATCTGAAATAAACAAAAGAAATAGAAGTCTCAAATTAATAAAATTAGAAATGAAAAGGAGATAGTACCATAGACAACACAGAAACTCAGAGGATCATTGGAGTTATTTTAAAACTGATTCACCAATAAATTGGACAATCTAAAAAAAGTATACATTTCAAGATGCATATGGTCTACCAAAAATAGCCAAGAGGATATGAAAAATCTAAATGAACCAATAGCAAGTAGGGAGATTGAAGCAGTAGTTATAATTCTTCTGGGTCAAAGTACTGAATATTTCTGCCCAAACCAGAAGCCTGTATGTTATCCATGCATTTTTCTCCCTTGCCTTAGTGTTTAGTCATTAAGTACCCTCACCTTTACATGATTTTTTTTAACTCTTTCACCTTTCCACTTCTCTCATGTTTCTCTCATATGCATCCCCCTCAAATTTCAGGCCCACTATTCTTTATCACTTCCACAACAGGTTCTAGTCTTGTCTTGTCCTTACTAATTTTTAGGTAACTCCTTTATTCAGAGAATTTATTCCTGCACACAATTAGAGGATTTATCTGTCTTTCTGTATACAACATCCTGAATTTACTCTGGTTGTTGATGTCATAAGTATAATTGCCTCTGTCACAAAATTGTAAGCTCTTTATTTCTCATCTTCACACTTAGATCCCATTGCCCAATCACAAGCCTGACACACAGTAGATGCTTAATAAATATTTGGTGGGCCAATGAATGAGCTATTGTTTTAGGCAAATTTTGTGTCACCATGACCAAAATACTTGACAAGAACAAGTTAGAAGAGAATAAGTTTATATAAGGCTCACAGTTTTGGAGGTCTTAATCCATAGATGGCTCACTTCATTGCTTGGGCCCAAGCTAAGGAAGCACATTTTGGAGGAAGGACCCTGTAGGGGAAATCTGCTCAACTCCTGGCTGGGTCAGATAGCAGAGGGGGTTAGGGGCCACAGGTAAGATGCACCATTCTAGGGTGTACCCTCAGTGATTTACCTCCTCTAGGCATGTTCTACCTGACTGCTGTTATTACATAGTTCATTTAAAATAGGATGGACTGATAAGGTTATAACTCTCATAAACTAATATTTTACCTCTGAATATTATTGCATTAACAGGAGATTCAGAGGTATACTTTGTATCCAAAGCAAAAGATTCCATTTCTGGTTCCCCAAAGCTAATATCCATCTCACAATGCAAAATGCATTTCTTTCATCTCCAAGATTCCTATGGTTTTAGCATTCCCTGGGTCCATATTCTCTTATGAGAACCAAGACAAATTCTTGGATGTGAACTCCTGTGAAAAAACAGAACAAGTTACATATATCCAATATACAGTGGCACAGAATAAACAATCCCATTCCTGAAGGGCATAGAAAGAAGGCATTGGACCAAAACAAAACTGAAACCCAGTAGGAAAAATAGGTCCTGCAACTCAGCCAGTAATTCAGTGTATAGCATCTAGGACACTTGCCTGCAAAATGCTCTTTCCACAGGTCTTGGGCAGCCTGCCCCATTGACCTTTCCATTGTACATGGACTGTTTTTCAGTCTGGCTTTCTCTACAGTTTTTTTCAGCAGTTCATGTTACTGGCATCTCTTAATACCTAGTGTCTCCATTTCAGCTTTGGCTTCACTTTTACAACTTCATATGCATCACCCTCTCAGGGGAAGCCTACCAGGCCTTCAATCCTATGATATCATGCCTGACCTCCAAGTCCTTCTTTGGATATCTTGGTAGACCTCTAACTCCAGCATCCTGCATTGTTACAGAATTAGTACCATGTGGATAATGCTAAGATCTGCCGCCATCTGGTGCAATACACGAGTCCCCTGGAATCAAGGCTTTAGCAGCTAGCTCAGCTCAGTATGGTGAAACAACTTTCTAACCACCCCTCTACTCAAGCAGCACACTTCCACAATCTCTTCTCAAAGGTATTTTCCATTTTTTTGTACTTTATCCTGCTATGGATGTGGTCTTGAAAATTCCTGAGATGCCCTCCAGGCATCTTTCCTATTGTTTCTTTGCAAAGCAATTAGGAACACTTTAGGGGCTATAATCTCTGCAACAAGCACATTTTCCATTGCCCCAGATTTATAGGCAATTTCTGGCCAAACTTCAAGTTTTTTGATTTTGTTTTTGTTTTTGGTACTGGAGATTGAACTCAGGGCCACTCGACCACTGAGCCACATCCCCAGCTCTATTTTGTGTTTTGTGTAGAGACAGGGTCTCACTGAGTTGCTTAGCACCTTGCCATTGCTGAGGCTGGCTTTGAAGTCGTGATTCTCTGGTCTCAGCCTCCCAAAGTTCTGGGATTACAGGATTGCACCACTGCACCCAGCTTAGCTAAATGATTTTTAAAACTTGAAGTTTGAGCCTGGTGCGGTGGTGCAAGCCTATAATCCCAGCACTTAGGGAGGCTGAGACAGGAGAATCACGACTTCAAAGCCAGCCTCAGCAACAGCAAGGCTCTAGGCAACTCATTGATACCCTGTCTCTATATAAAACACAAAATAGGGCTGGGGATGTGGCTCAGTGGTCAAGTGCCCCTGAGTTCAATCTCCAGTACCAAAATAAAAAATAAATAAAAGTAAAAATCATCTAGCTCTATTTTTGCTCCTGATTCTCACTATTATTTCTGCCAGCAATACCAGTGCCACCAGCTGAATGCTGGGCTGCTTTGAAATTTCCTCCACATTAATTAGTCCATCACTTTTAAATTCAGTCTCACACAAGGTCTCAGAACTTGGGTAAAACATTGACAAGTTATTTGCCAGAGCATAATATGAATGACCTCTAGTCCATTTCCCAAGGGTCTTCATTTCCCATTGAAACTTCATGAGCACAGTCCACATTCTCTTTGGCATTCTGGTCTTCTGAGCTCCCACCAGAATTGCCAATTAGGCTGCTTAGAACACTCTAAGTCTTTATAGCCTGTACTAACAAACTTCTAAATCCCTCCCACAAACCATTTCCAAAGGCTTCTGTACCACATGGTCAGGTTAGTCACAGCAATGACTCCACTTATTGGTACCAATTTCTGTTTTAGTCAGATTTTGCATCACTGTAACCACAATATCTGGGAAGAAAAATTAAAGAGAGAAAAGTTTATATAGGGCTTAAATTTTCAGATGTGTCAGTCTACAGATGGCCAAGTTATTGCCCTGAGTTACCTAGTCTCATGGGACTCCCCCTTAAGTTGTCTCACAAAAAATTTTAAGAACCTCCAATTCTAAATTGACCTTTGTATGGAGCATATGCATAGATATGCCTGGACATGCTGGGGACTCACTAAGTTGCTGGCCATAAGGAACAGCAGCCATTGACTTGCTTAGTCATGCCTGCTTGCAATTGATAAGGGGCTGTAAGGGGCACCTAACCATAGGTCTGCCTAGCAATTACTGGTTACAATTGAGAGGGAGCTCAGCTCCATGCACATGTGCAAAAAAAAGGCCCAGTTTTAATTATACTATCTCACTGGACATAACCAATGGACATTGACTTTTACTGGGTGTAACCAATCACCAGCTCACACCACCAACTTGGAACTTCATTTAAAATGCTTGTCCTGCCACATTGTGGGCTTTGCTCCAAGGACATAAGTGAGACCAGCCACCTTGCTGTCCATCCCTGGATCAAATCCACCATTCCCTGATGTCCAGCCATTAGCTGAAGAGAAGCACCAGACAAGAACAATGTCTGCTCTTTGGCTAAGAGAAGCCACCTGGTATCAGAGGTATTTTGGGGCTTGTGGTTGCCTATCGCTTTAATAAAGGGGGGGAGGAAGCATGTGGCTTCTCGATGAGTTGGGGTCCAGAGAGACGGAAAGAAGAAGGAGTCCCCAGGGAAGATGATATGGAGTCTCTCTGGAAGGTGGTGACAATCTGTGGGGTCACTCTCCCCAGAACCTGGGTTGTAGGTAAAAATCTGCTCTGCCCCAGCGAGACACAGAGACACCCGGGACACGAAGCAGGGACACCAGGGCGAGGAGCAGAAAACAACATTTATTCTAGAAACTACAGAAGCTTAAATACACTCTTGGACCAATCAGGTCCAAAGGTCACAAAGGGGTGCTCTTTGGCGAGCATAGTCTATTAGCATAGAATGGGGAAGGATGGAAGGGAGGGGTTGGAAGGTATGGGGAGTGCTCCTACAGTTGCCCTAGCATTGTGTGAATTACTTGTAATGTTTAGTTGCCCTAGGATTGTGTGAATTGATGGTACTTTTTTGTTGCCCTAGGATAGTGCAACTTACCTATAGTGTTTAATTAGTGCTCATTGAATGCTAGTTGGGATGCTCCAGCACAGCAACACTTTTTGCATTAATTAATTATTTTTGATGATTGTTGTGATTGAACATTCACGTGCATTTCAAGACAATCAGCCTCCAAGTAATTATTAATTGCACATGATGCTTGTGACAACTTTAAACTTAGATGCCTCATAAGGCTTAGTACTCAGATCTGGCTGCAGTATAAATTAGACAACCTAAGTCAATGGCTCAAATTTGGAATTTGGAAACTTTGACTCCCAAATCCTTTAAGACTTAGATAATTTCCTCCAACAAAATGGCAAATGGCTTGAGGTTCCTTATCTCCAAGATTTCTTTTACCTTCACTCAAGGTCCTCATCATATAAACCTTGCTCTTTTCTACAATTAATTCTCACTGATTCCCCATTCCATAGGCCCCAGCTCTATTCTTCATTTACTGCCCCCAAAATAGCAGAAGAACTGCCACCAAAAGTAAGTAAAACTGAAGGCTATAAAGGAAAGTTTTACAGACAGGAGTTCCTAATAACTATCAAGACAGACTGTCAGAGTCACAAACTTCATTCTGAAACATTTTGAGACCTATAAATCTTCCTAACCTCCTACATAGGTGGGCTTAGTCTGTTTCTGTGTTTGCTAGCATGATTATCTAGCTCCAATATTTATCCCTCATATTGGTCTAAAAGATGTAATGTGGCACATAAAGTACTAACTAACTTTACCAAGACAGCCCTAACTGACACAGATAAAGGGATCTGTACTAAACACAGAGGTAATGCCAAAAGAAAGGCATTTTGCAAAAATTGAATGGCATTAGACATCTTAAGTACAGTTCAAGTGGACATCTGTGATATTTTAAAAGCTAATTGTGTATAATAAGTCTATCAAATGAGCCCACTGTGCTGATCCACACATGCTTTATTTTCTAAGAAGCAATTTACCTGAAGCCGTGCCTGGTTTCTGTAGACAAGATATGTCACATTCCTTAGCAAACTACCAGTTCACTGTAGGAGATATGCTGGCCCAAAATAATATTGAGGTGGGTTAGATTCCCCCTTCACCCAGGTGTTAGGAATGTCAGTCCTGACTTGCTTCAGTTTTTTTCTGTGGGAGAAATTTGATGTGGGACAGAGGAAGGCTTGAGACAACTGAAGGCAGCTGGCTGGAACCACTCCTCAGTGCTGCATGAAGGTCTCTTGCTCTGAGTCTGATTCTGACAGCCCTTAGAGGTACCAAATATTGACCACTATCTGTCTGTTTCTGATTGACTTGGCCCCATGATGAAGGGAACGCTTGCCCAATGAATCTTGTATCCTGAGATGAAATTTTGGCCTGATCTGAGGTCTTTGGGAAAGAGGTGACCCATTAATCCCCAGAGCATGAGACAAGCAATCTCTCCCTCTTTAGAAGTGCTTCTACCCCAATTCCATCCATATTGTCTGCCTCTTAAACAGGGATCCATTATGAGAGATTATCAAGATAGAGCTCCCCTACCTTTAAAATTAGACTATCTTCTCTAGACTCTCACAAGACATATTTTCTTCTGTACTATCCTCATGTGGCAGGAAAAAGACCAGAAAACCTGTCTCACTTAATTAGAGTAAAACTACCTAATAAAAACTAGAGTAAAACTACTCTTCAACTGTACTAGTACAGGAATCCATATTATTAATTTTTTCCAGTGGAGATATCACCTAGAGCACTAACAAGCCTGCCTCCCACTTCAAAGTGAGGAGCATAATATGAAATCACAGTCCTATGAGTATGAGGACCCAAAAGGACAAAGGGAACATGTAAGAAATTTTAAGGGCACAACTAGCTAACAAATGTCCTTCCTTAAATTAAAATAGTTACCAAGAAGTTAGTTAGTATTCTCCATTCTAAGTGAGGTCCCAGCCAGAGGTCATGGAAGGAAAGGCAGAAACTGCTCACCACTAGAGGCTCCAGGATCAGGAGGACTCCCCCTAACCAAAAAGATTTTTCTCAGCACAGGAGCGTGTTCTGTTCTCTTTCATTTTTTTTTTTTTTTAATTCAGAAGGGAATCTCATTCTCAAAAGTAGGAGATAACCTAATCACAGTTGAGATAAAGAAAATATCCAATAATATTCTGCATCCAAACCTGGACTGATTACCAACTGGGGAAATGAAAAATAGTTAAAACGCCCTATTCATGAGGTTTTGATCAAAACAGCAGCTTCCATTACTTTTTAGTTTCTGCCAGATCTCTATCCATCCAAGGCTTACAGAGCCTGCAGAACTAGCAAGATTTACCAGGCTTGTAGAGAACCAATTAAAACCAAAGGGGGAAAAAGTGTCACTTTTACGCCTAAGCTGCTTGTGAGACCTAAATTGCTCACTATCTTTTCTCCTTTTATCAGTCTACTATGTGGTTTTCTTAAGTTTCTCCCTAAACACTAAATCACAGGGAGGGAAGATGGAATGATTTCATAAATACATACCTTGAAAATCTTTACCTAAGGATCTCAGGGCTCTCTCATTCTTTCAATATCTGAACTGATTCTAATCTGCCACCAAAGTGCACTCTGATCTGATAAAGATGTTCCGCATGCTCCTGTACTAATTATGGCCTTGTCATTTTTTTTTTTTTAGCACTCTTGTTTTTTAAAATTCTATATTTTTGAGCTCATGGTTTTAGGGTGAGTCCACATTTGATCCTGTATGCCTAAATTAAAGTATTTTTCTGATCAGTCTCATTTTATCTAACTATAGAGGTTTTTACACTCTGTTTTTGTTCAGAGGCCAAATTTTCAAGGAATAGCTCTCAAATACATTGGAGAATCTTCTTTTACAAAATTCTAAAGAAAGAGAATAGACTTGGTGATGTTGGGAAGGAATCTGATAGTCATTGAGGACAAGAGGCCATCTGAAACTTTAATCTCTGTGTCTACCATGGATATTCAGACTTACACTTAGTGTTTCAAACTGCATAGGCCTCTGTATTTAAGTTGTAATGTGAGGGCTGAGGATATAACTCAGTTGGTAGAGTGCTTGCATGCACAAGGCTCTGGGTTCAATCCCCAGCACCAAAAAAAAAAAAAAGAAAGAAAAGAAAAAGAATAATAAGTTGTAATGTGAAAGTCTGATAAGCTCTATTTTAATTTCTAACAGTATAAATCTAATAGAGGCTTTAACAAACATGTTTAGCATTGCCTCCTATCTGTGGAGATCTACCTACAAACAGCTATAAGATCTCTGTTTTGCTTATGTTTTATGTATGTGTGTACACCTGGGTATTGTACTGTGTCTACATATGTGCTTGTGTCCATATATCATGTACTTGGTATCAAATTTGGCATATAGGTAAATGAGTGCTCATAAATTAAAATTTAAAAGAGAAATGGATCTAAATACCTTTTAGTTCACATGACTTTAAAAAGTTCAATTTAAATTAAGTAAACTGATGAGAGTAAAGATGTCTTTTAAAATGATTAACTCATAAGTTTTTCTATGTGGTCAGACACAATGGAGTGTTGGTTTCTACAAAATGTCTGGAATGTAGTATCTATTGTTACTAGGATTTGTCTTCAACAGGGCAGAGAAAGCTCATACTATTAACTACACTTGTCTTATATTTTGCTTTTTACAGTTTAAAATGAGTAAATTAGATTTACCATCAATACCAATGGGATTAATCATAAATATATTTGTTAGAGGAGGCATCTGATTAATTTACAAAGTTAAAGTGTAAAAAACATCAACTGCTAAATATAAAGTCTAGTAGTCTTGACTTCTTAAATTTCATAATATATTTAAATGTTAAATGTGTTTTTATAAATTGGCAAATGAAAAAGAGTGTCTAAGATTGCTTTGTTTCTTGGTCTTCACTAAAGCAAGGTTACTAAGAGTTAAAATCCTAACAGGTGAAGTTATATATGCAAAGAGTCCAAAATGTTTCAGCTCTGTTTCAATTAAAATATTGTAAATAGCATAAAGTATTTCATCTTTTTAAGAAGAGTAATTGGAAAAATTCAGAAATTTATAAGAAAGGCCAAATATTAATATACTGATATAAACAAAAGTTTAAACCATAGGTTAAAGTAAAAAGGATTTATTACATTAATCTGCTCTTATCTATGAAGATAATTTGTTGTGTCTGTTAAGTTTTATTATTTAGAGAAATTAGTATTAACAAAATTAGGGTTTGTGCAAGTCTGGTTAAAGAACAACTGTTATTTTAGGGTATTACACTACACTACAGATTCTGAATTTTCCTAAGTGTATCTTCATATCTTCCAAGTACACAAGTCTTTAAAGTACAAAGTTTAGAAGAATACTTTACAAAGCTGGTGCTCTTCAAACTAAAGTTTAAAGTAAAGTTTTGGGATTATAAAAATATATTTCTTATTTTATAACTATTATACAAACTAAATATGTTTTTACTCTTGTTAATTTCATTTTTTATTTTCCTTGTAAACTTTAACTATTATCTGTTAGTGCCTTACAAAATACAACTTCTAATATAACAACCTGAGTTAATTTGAGATAATAGGTCATCATGTATAGGACAGGCAAGTTGTAAGGTTAATTTCCAGCATTAATACTGACCCCAATTAAATAGAAGGGGACAAATAACTGTAAAGTTATAGAAATTAAAGGTAAAACCCAGTACTCAAGACTGGTGAACCTGGATTGCTGGATGTTTAATCAAAACTTAGAGACTAAAAAACAAAGGAATTAAAAAGGCAAGAAAGAAAATACCCAATATTTGGCTCTTTCCCTCTGCATCAGCTTGAACCCATGGACAAAGGGGACTTCTCAAAGGCCTTTGTGACTCTGGGCCACATGACTCCCTGATCAGGGAGATTAATGAGACTCTGGAGAACAGAAAATCAATCAGTGCACATGTGTAAAGAGGAGGATCATTGGAGAAGGAGACATCCTGGATGTTTCCAAGGGAAGTCACATGGTCAAGGAGACCCTGGCCCATCCTGACAGCTGGCACTAAAGGCAGCTTAGCTCCTCTTAAGGCTGCTCACAAGTGTCCAGTAGTAACCCACTGAGGGAACTCAGTTGACTCTCAACAATAGATGGGAATGAGGTCAATTTGACCAGCTTGGTCTTAAACTCCTAGCAAAAATAGTTATAATAAAAATACAGCCATACCTGGGCATTTAAAAGAAAAGACAATAGTTCTTTTAAAGAAACTTAAGATACACTTGTCAGTTCCACAGTCCTGGTGCCCCCAAATTCTGAGGCATTTTTCCTTTGTGAGACTCATACTTACCCCTGCCTACCAAAAGTTGGACTGGCTTCTGTACTTTGGTCTTCCTTACTCCACAATTTGACATTTTACCTAATAACCAAAGTTTGCCTATCCTGAAAATGGCACACACCAGACATAGGAGAGCTCTTTATTTATTCCCTTACTCATAGGGCTAGAGATATTTACTGGGATTGGCACAGGAGCAGTAGAATTGAAAACTTCAATTCATTACCATAAAGTTATTAGAAAGGTTATTGAAGACATCTGACAGGTTGCCAACTCAGTACTGACTTTACAATATCAATTGGACTTTTTTGCATTTGTCGTTCTGCAAAACTGTTGGGGCCTAGATCTTCTCACTGCCAAATATGGTGGCCTCTGCCTCTTCCTCAGGGAAGAATGTTGTTTCTAAGTAAACCAGTTGGGACTGGTAAGAAACAATGTTAAGCAGCTCTGAGACTGCCTGGAACAGTGGAAACAAGAATTAGCTGATTCTTGGTGGTCCTCATTGAAGGATCTAAAACAATGGATCTCCTGGTTACTCCCCTTTAATATTCATGTTTCTTATAATAACCTTTCTTCCTTGCATTCTTAATTTTATACAGAAAAAGCTTCTTAGCAAAGTAACCCATTTAGTTCAAACTGCTTCCCAGGAAGTGTCAAAGCCATTCTCCTTCTGTGCTCACAATCTAATTCTATGAAACCACAAAAAGGGGACTTCACCTACAATGACCTTGAGGATACTCCCATATACACCCTGGGATCTTTGTATTCTCTCTCAGAATTCTGAAGTGTGTGTGTGGGGGGTCCTCTTACTTTGCCACTTTTCAACAGGAATCAGCCAAATGTGATATTGATGCCCCTATTTATTATCCCATATCAGAGTCTGGAATGAAGGATATGGAACATAACAACCACAGGGAGATAAGGAGAACAATGGGCCCCAAGGAGAAAGGGAAAACAATGGGCACTGGATTTTTCCCCAAATTTTCCATATCTATAACTGTTCTCCTGGCTGCCCAACTGACACATTCTACTATGACTCAGTCTCATTGAACCCTATAAAACCCAGACCCCTGTTGTAACCAGTTACCATTTTCCTCTTAAAAATATGTCCCTCTGCTGCTTAATAAAGCATCACTGATCCATTGAGGCCTGTCTCTGTTACTTTTTCTTTCTCTTTCATTTGCTCTCACAGGGCACACCCCCAAGGACTTACCTCCTCCAGTCACTTGCCACTTGCCCTAGGTCAGTTCACTGAAACCAAGAGACTGATTAGTTTGCAATACTCACAATCTAATCATTTCACTTCTGAATATTCCTGCATTAACAGGAGCTTTTAGGGGATACCTCATATCAAAATCATAAAAGCTATATAAAAGAAATTTGGAAAGTTGAGCTTGTAACTCAGGAAAGATAAACAGGCTTAGAAATATTTTCTTTGCATAGATTCTGAAACGTTAACATTTCCATGTGTCTTTATTGTTTTCAAGTTTATAGCATTGAGATTTATAGAATTGTTGCTTTTTTATAAATTACAAAGTGCTTGTCTTTTCATAATGTGCATTGTAATGAAAGAAGGCCTGTATTCTGAATTCCCTAGGTTCTCATATGCTTTTCATGGTGTCTTCCATTGTGCCAGGATCAAAACAGACTTGGTCAGGTCTGAGCATTGGAAGAGATTAGCTCTTGGTAGAATCAGCTTGCTGGATTCACTAGGTGAGAATTGTTCTTAGCAAGGGTTGGAAAAAGATCAGTACTGAAGAAGCCAAAGTGGAGACAAGCAAGCCAGGAACTGGGGGGGGAGGGGGGGGAATGGACCCAGTCCTACTTGCTAGTCAGAGAAGCAGATTCAAACCAGTGCAGCAGACATTTCATGACAGGGTTTGCCAAAAGATCTCACAACTGAACCATCTATGTTTGTGCCATGCATTTTAATGCTGGTTTATGCAAATGATAAGGAGTCCTTTAATCCAGGCATGCCTGTCTGATCCTGTCCATTCTTAAAAGAGCCAGTTGTGAGGATAACTAGGGATTTCCAACATGTCTGAACAACTTGTTCTCTTATTAGACACCATTTCAAACCTGCATTTATATTGATTTATTTTTCATGATATACTTTAAAACACATATGAGGTGGTTTAAAATAAAAGAACAGATATATTAAGAAAGCCAGAGAAAGGCAGACTTAAGACTATTTTAATCAATCTGAATAAAGAAAGTGGCATCATTAAAAATAAAGTTTGGCCCTGAGCTTTCTAACAGACTTGCCAAGAAGGAATACATGGATTTTACAATTTTGAGACTTTATAAAGTAGTTTTATAGCCTATTTTTTTGTAGTTTAGAAGAGTATCTGTTAATTAGGAGAGGAAATTCTGTGTTCGTTATGAGCTCTGAGAGAAATTTTTCCTGAAGAAATTAATCTAAGAGTCACTGAGCAATATAATAAATTACTCAGATATGTAGTATCTTTATTAATGCTTTATCTTTTTGAAGTATGTTTTTCTGGAAGAACAGAATTGAAATCTCTTGATCAAAGTTTATTTCTACTTTAAGTTTTCATTTTACTTATTTATATATTATTTGTATCACAGTTTCTTTATCCATTTATCTATTGAAGAGCATCTAGGTTGGTTCCACAGTTTAGCTATTGTGAATTGAGCTGCTATAAACATTGAAGTGACTGCAACACTGTGGTTTGCTGTTTTTAAGTCCTTTGAGTATACACAGAGGAGTGGGATAGCTGGGTCAAATGGTGGTTCCATTCCAAGTTTTCTAAGGAATCTCCATACTGCTTTCCAGATTGATTGCACCAATTTGCAGTCCCACCAGTAAGGTATGAGTGTGCCTTTCCCCCCACATCCTCGCCAACGCTTATTGTTGTTTGCATTCTTGATAATTGACATTCTGACTGGTATGAGATGAAATCTTAGTTTTGATTTGCATTTCTCTAATGGCTAGAGATGTTGAACATTTTTTCATATGTCTGTTGATCGATTGCATATCTTCTTCTGAGAAGTGTCTGTTCAGCTCCTTAGCCCATTTATTGATTGGGTTGTTTGTTTTTTGGTGTTAAGGTTTTTGAGTTCTTTATATATCCTAGAGATTAGTGCTCTATCAGATATGTGTGTGGCAAAAATTTGTTCCCAGAATGTAGGCTCTCTGTTCACTTCATTCATTGTTTCTTTTGTTGAGAAGAAGGATTTTAGTTTGAATCCATCCCATTTATTGTTTCTTGCTTTTATTTATTGTGCTTTAGGAGTCTTGTTAAAGAAATCAGGGCCTAATCTGATGTGATGAAGATTTAGGCCTACTTTTTCTTCTATTAGGCACAGGGTCTTGGGTCTAATTCCTAGGTTCTTGATCCAGTTTGATTGAGTTCTGTGCGTGGTGAGAGATAGGAGTTTAGTTTCATTTTGCTGCATAAGGATTTTTAGTTTTCCCAGCACCATTTGTTGAAGAGGCTATCTTTTCTCCAGTGTATAATTTTAGCACCTTTGTCTAGTATGAGATGACTGTATCCATGTGGGTTTGTCTCTGTGTCTTCTGTTCTAAATCTTTGGTCTACATGTCTATTTTGGTCTACCATGCTGTTTTTGTTACTATAGCTTTATAGTATAGCTTAAGGTCTGGTATTTTGATGCCTCCTGCTTTGCTTTTCTTGCTAAGGATTACTTTGGCTCTTCTAGGTCTCTAATTCTTCAAAATCAATTTCATGATTGCCTTTTCTATTTCTATAAGGAATGACATTGGGATTTTAATTGGAATTGCATTGAATCTGTATAGCGCTTTGGGTAGTATGGCCATTTTGACAATATTGATTCTGTCTATCCAAGAGCATGGGAGATCTTTTCATTTTCTAAGGTCTTGTTCAATTCCTTTCTTTAATGTCCTGTAGTTTTCATTGTAGAGGTCTTTCACCTCTTTTGTTAAATTGATTCCCAAGTATTTTTTTTCTCTTATCTCTTTCTTGGAGTGATCAATGGTTGCCTTTATTTGCTCTCTTATTTCTTTGTTGGAGTGATCAATGGTTGCCCTTATTTGCTCTCTTAAGTCATTCTTTAATTTGCAGGTCATTTTAATTATGTACATTCTGAATTCTTTCTCTGACATTTCATCAACTGTGATGTCAATGGATTCAATTATTGTAGTATCTTGGTTTATTTGGGGCACTTTCTTCCCTTGTTTTTTCATGTTGATTATTTATCTTCCTTTCTTGCAGTGCCCCTCTGAGGTATTGCGGTTTCTATCCTATAATCTTATAGTCACACTACAGATTACCTGTATCTCACCTTGGAGTTCACTTCCAGTCCCCAGCAGGTGTCCCCAGATGGGCATTACTGCCACAAAAGATGGTGGTGGTGGTATGGAAGTAACTCAAGATGGCAGTGGGAGTGGCCCAAGATGGATGCAAACACTTCCAGAGATGGGGCTAAAAGGGTTGGAATTAAAATGGTTTTGGGCTGACTGATCAAAGGTGCAGTGCTCTGGTGGGCCACTGCCTCCAGGCCCTGTCTGTTGCTCCGAAGTAGAGGCTAATACATGGGAAGAAACAGGAAATGGCTGCAGTGTTCCTGATGGATACAGGAAGGGAGCAACAGTGTGGATCCTTACTATATGCAGGGGTGGTGCTGGGTCTGGGCTCTCACACAGACCTGTGAAAGAAGTCCTAGGCCTGATCTTGGCCTGGACTCCCCCAGGGGTTCCAGGTGGTTGGTCTAGCCCTCGGCCTAGGCTCCTGTGGATTGGCAGGTGCTCTGGCACTGAACTGGGGTTGGTCTGGGCCTCAGCCACTGGGGTCTCCAGTTTTTCACCTGTGTCTGAGTTCCCCTGTGATTGCCAGATAGCAGTGTCAGGTGTGCCCTTGGCTGGGCTTCTGTGGAGGTCCCTGATGGTGGCCCTAGGCTTTAGCCTGTGCTCCTGCCAGTTGGCAGGGACTCTGGCACAGAACTGGGGGAAGTTCTGGGCCTCACTTTGGCTGGGTCTCCTGCAGGGGTCCCCAGGGGCAGTCTTTCACCTGAGTCTGAGTTCCTCTGTGATTGGTGGCTAGCAGTCTTGGGTCTGACCTTGGCTGGGCTCACACTGTAGTCGCTGAAGGTCAAGTAACTGAGCTTTGAGGAACAAGGAGCCTGAGGTTGGTTCTGCATTCTAAGAGTTTACGGAGATCTCATGAGTAAATTGAACTTTCTCTGGTTTTCCATCATTAAAGGATCCTAGGTACCCTTTGCAAGTCTGATTCTGTCTGATTCTCCTTGGCCAATGGTAGTGTGCAGGACAGTTGTAGTTGGAAGGGCTGGAGGGAAGGGTAGATATAATCAATTTCTCTTGAAGAGAATGCAACCCAGAGGCTGGCTTCTCTGTATTCATTATTTGTGTTCTTAGGCTGATAGGGAACATTTTTCTGTAGGAAGATACTTATCAATCACAAAAGTTGACTTTGTCAACTGGTTGTAAAGGCAAGTGTGTTCTTAAATATGTATTTAAGAAACAATAAATCAAAGGTCCAAATCTTCCCATGGCAGGTAGGGTTGCCAAATAAATTATAGGATGCTTAGTAAAATTTGAATTACAGATAAACAATGAATACATTTCTGATAAACAATATTGGTGCTTGGACATACACTAAATATCTATTTGTTGTTTATGTGCAATCCAAATTTAACTGATTATCCTAATTGATGTTGCTAATTTCTAAATCCGGCAATCCTAAAAAGAAGAGAATCTTCAAAGAGAAAGCAATTCCTCAGATATGTTATGAAAAGTTCTGGGGAGTAAAGAGGGGAGGTTTATTTACTTCATATTACATATTTGGCTTCATCTTTATAATTTATTTAATACTTAATCTCAGACTCCAAATAATCACTACTACAGCAGGTGCTAAGGCTGCTACTGGGACTTGCTGGCTGCTTTATCAAATGGTGTACTCCAACTAGGTAATCTGAAGAGAGTTTAACAAAGGCACTATTTACAGTGGCTTGGGAATATGTATGAAACCAACAGAGAGAGCACAGTTGTCCAAGGCAAGACTTGGTTCCCTCATCTAGGCCTGAGGCTATGTGAAATGGGCCACTTCACAGGCCTTGTGGCTGGCCATCTGTCAAGGAACATTGATATCCCCATGGCAACACATACCTCACCTTCACCCTCTTTCTTCCCTTCTAGTTGCTGCTTGGGTTCTCAAGTAACCTCCAAGCAGAAGTCACATAGGCCAGGCTCTCAGTACTCAGGGAGGCTGGAGGAGGGCCAAGTATGTGGAGAGGCAAATGGAAGAAGGGAGCCCAAAAATATACTTTGGGAAGAACCCAGGGAAGTGCTGGCTCTGGGAAGCATTTTATAGATTTGCCTCATTTGATTTTATGCAGTCTCTGAGGAAAGTACTATTTTTGCCCTCTTACAGGTGTGGTAAGGGATTAGTGATATGGAATTACTTGTTTGAGTTCACAGAGCCAGTAAATTATATTAGAATCCAAAACTATTCACTTCTGTATCCCTGTACAATTACAATATTTCCTGTTGATATCTTTTGATCATTATTCTCTCACTTTTTAAAAAATTTCATGGTGTTTTAAGATTCTCATTGTTCACATGTCATGTAACCAACTATTGAAAATTCTTCCAGGCTGAATTTGGCCACTCATATACAGAATGCTCACATTCAGTGTTTGTCAATTTTCTGTTTGCTGGCTTGGGGAAGCAGCAGTAGCAGGAATTAGTGAGACAGGTGTTTTCTTGCAGCAAAGTAGATAGAAGAAACCATCTGATTCAGATTACATAGTTTGTATGGCACAGGGAAGGGTCATCAAATCTGGCTCAAAGAAATTCCAGAAAATGAATGGGAGTTTTTCTTGATGAAAATTTCCTACTTGTAGAAGCTTCACAATACTTTATACTTTTGGAAGGTGGTGGCTTAAGTTAATTTTAGGCCCCTGCAGGTTTTCTCTTTTTTATACCTCAAATTTTTCACCTTACGCCTCATTTTTTTGGCTTAAGACAACATAAGCTTTATTTCTATTTGTTTGTTTGTTTATTTATTTGTTTATTTATTTATTTATTTATGTCTTTTCACTTTTTTATTGGTGAATTATAATTATACATAATAGTGGGATTCATTGTGACATATTAATACATGCACATAACAATTTGTTCAATTTTATTCCCCAGTACCTCCCTTTTGCACTTTATTAATAGTTTCCTTTGAAGGAAATAAGTTTGATTTTTTTTGCCTTTTTAAAAAAAATAATTAATTAATTAATTAAAATGCATTTCAAGTCATAGTACATATATAGAGCTCAATTTTTCCATTTCTCTGGTTGCAAACCAGATAGAGTCACACCATTTGTGTCTTCATACATGCACCTAGGGTAGTGATGACCATCTCATTTAACCATCTTTACTAAACCTATTCCCCTTTCCCTCCCCCCACCTCCCTCCTGCCCCATCCAGAGTTCCTCCATTTCTTCTACATTCCCCATTCCCACCCCCCTTATGTATCAGCATCCACTAATCAGAGAAAACATTTGGCATTTGATTTTTTGGGATTGGCTTACTTCACTTAGCATAATATTCTCCAATTCCATCCATTACCTGCAAATGCCATAATTTTATTCTCTTTTATTGCTGAATAATATTCCATTGTGTATATGTACCACAGTTTCTTTATCCATTCATCTATTGAAGGGCATTTGGGTTGCTTCCACAGTTTAGCAATTGTGAATTGAGCCGCTATAAACATTGAAGTGGCTGCATCACTGTAGTATGCTGTTTTAAAATCTTTAGGGTATAGGCCAAGGAGTGGAATAGCTGGATCAAATGGTGGCTCCATTCCAAGTTTATAAGGAATCTCCCTACTGCTTTCCAGATTGGTTGCACCAGTTTGCAGTCCCACCAGCAATGTCTGAGTGTACCTTTTTCACCACATCCTTGCCAGCATTTATTGTTGCTTATATTTTGGATAGCTGCCATTCTGACTGGGGTGAGATGAAATCTGAGAGTAGTTTCTATTTAAAATGCATAGTCCTTTGAATAACCCTTTAAGCTTCATGAAGATTCAAACTTATTCTAAATCTTATATTGTAGTATAGATGCACTTACGATCTCCTCTTCTGAGACAGGTTTTGTCATGAGAGAGGAGAATGAGATGAAGAACTAGTGACCTGAAAAAAGGTGTAGAAAGTTTGGGCATGGTGGTGCATGCTTGTAGTCACATCAGCTGGGAGGCTGAGACAGGAAGATTGCGAGTTCAAAGCCAGCTTCAGAAACATAGCAAGGCTCTAAGCAATTTAGTGAGATGCTGTCTTTAAAAAAGTGCAGAAAAAGGGGCAGCCAGGGACACAGAGTGAGGCCTGGCCTCATTTACATTTTGTGTCACCCTCATTAGGTTGGTCTTTAATTCTTTTCCAAGGGTATTTTAGGCTAGGAGATGAGAAGAGTCCAAAGTTGTCTTCTTTTCCAGATTTGCATTTTGTAATGAAGGTCTTTTAAAGGTAATGCCTAAGTTGTTGATGTGTAATTCTAGCAACAAACTATAGAAATAATCCCTGAAAGTGCAATTTTTCAGGTGTAATTTTGAAAAAAAATATATCTTAAGAATTGAATCTAAAGGTGAAAATTGCAGATTGGGAAACAAGATAGTGTTTTCAGGGTTTATTTGTAATTCAAGGGACAGAATGATTTTTCTGGTATCCCTTGAATCATACAAAGAAATAATAAAGATCAGAGCAGAAAGAAACAGAGATTTAAAACAAAACAAAAGGTCAAATAAATGAAGAGCTGCTTTTTTGAAAAGATAAATTGCCAAATCCTTCGCCAGACTAGAAAGGGAAGGGGTGGCAGGGGAGTGGAGGAGGTGATGGATAAAATTGGAGTTGAAAAAGGAGACATTACAACTTACACCACAGAAATTATTGGAGATTATTTTGAACAACTACATTCCAAAAAATTTGATAACCTATAAGAAATGGACAAATTCCTGGACACATGCCCTTTACTAAAATTCATGAAAAAATATAAAACTTGAGCAGACCAATAAGAAGTAATGAGATGAGTCAGTAATTTAGAAAAAAGTTTCCCATCCAAAAAAAGTCCAGGACCAGATGGCTTCAGTGCTGAATGCTACCAAATATTAAAAGGACTAATACCAATTCTTCTCAAATTACTCCAAAAAATAGGAAACAGAATTCCTACAGACATATTCTACGAGGTCAGCATTAACCTGATGCCAAAACCAGACAAAAAACAACAACAAAATAAATCTATAGACCAATATCTTATTTTGAACATAGATGCAAAAATTCTTAACAAATTACCACCAAGCCAAATTCAGTGGCCCATGGAAGAGATTACTCACCAATATCAAGTGGGATTCATCCCAGGAATGTGAAGATGGTTCAACATACACAGATCAATAAATGTGATATATCAGATCTATAGAATAAAGGACAAATACCATACGAGCATCTCAATTGATGCATAAATAGCATCTGATAAAATTCAACTCCCTCATGATAAAAACTATGAACAAATTAAGTTTAGAAGGAATGTATTTCAACATAATTAAGGTTATATACAACATGTCCATAGCTAACATCATACTGAATGAGGAACTACTGAAAGCTTTCTCTCTAAGATCTGCAATAAGAAAAAGATGCCAAATTTTACTACTTTTATTCAACATATTATTGGACATTCTAGCCAGAGCAATAAGGCAAGAAAAAGAAATAAAGTGTATCCATATTAGAAAGGAGGAAGTAAAATTGTCATTGATAAAAACTAGCATGATCCTGTATATAGAAAACTTCAAAGACTGTACCAGAAAACTTTTAGAACTAATAATTGAATTCAGCAAAGTTGAAGGATACAAAATCAATATGTGAAAATCAATAGAGCTTTTATATATCAATAGTAAATTATCTGAAAAAGAAATTAAGAAAGCAATCCCTCCCTCCCTCCTTTCCTTCCTTTCTTTTTCTTTCCAGGAACTGAATCCTAGGCCACTTAATCACTGAGCCACATTCTCAGTCTTTTTTATTTTTTATTTTGAGATAGTATCTTGCTAAGTTGTTGCAAGCCTTGCTAAGTTGCTGAGGCTGGCTTTGAATCTGTGATCCCCTGTCTCAGCCTCCTAAGTCATTGGGATCACAGATATGTACCACCATGCCTGGCCAATCTCATTTCTAATAGCTACTCAGAAAAATAATAAAATACTTAGGAAAAATAAGAAAGTAAAAGATCTCTAAAATGAAAACTTGAAATGCTGTTGAACAAGATTGAAGAGGGCACAGACACACACACACAAAATGGAAAAACATTCACGTTCATGAATTGGAAGAATCATATTATTAAGATGTCCTGTGTACCCAAAGCAATCTACAGATTTAACATAATCCCTATCAGAATACCATTAGAGTCTAGTTTTGCAGAACTAGAAAAACAATCCTAAAATTTGTATGGAACAAAAAGAAACCCTAAATAGCCAAAGTCATCCTAAGCAGAAAGAACAAAGCAGGAGGCATTGTGCTACTTGACTTCAAAATATACCACCACAAAGCTATAGTAATCAAAACAGCATGATACTGGCATAAAAACCGACATATAGATCAATATAATATCATAGAATGCCTAGAAGTCAGACCATACATCTATAGTCAAATGATCTTCAACAAGATGCTAAGAACATTTGGAGAAAGAACAATCTCTTCAACAAATGATTCTGGGTAAATTGAAAATCCACATGCAAAAGAATGAAACTCTTACTATATAAAAAAATCAACAAAAAATGGGCTAAAGAGATAAATGTAACATCTGAAACTATGAAATTACTAGAAGAAACTAGTTTCCTCCCTATAGGGGAGACACTTCAGGAAATTGGAATGGGGAAGGGTGGTTTTGTTTTTGTTTTTGTTCTTAAGAAGACCCCAAAAGCATGAAGCAAATGCAAAAATAAACAAAATAAGGATTATGGGATTATGTCAAACTAAAAAGTTTCTGCATTACAAATACAATAATCAACAGAGTAAAGAGACAAGCTACAGGATGGGAGAAAATGTTTGTAGTCTATTTATATATCTGACAAGCCACTAATGTCCAGAATAGGTAAGGAACTCAAACAACTCAATAGCTAACAAACAAAAACTATACTGTGATGGAAAAATGGGCAATAGACCTAAATAAACATTTTTTTCTCTCTCTCACCGGGGATTGAACTCAGGGGTACTTAAGCACTGAGCCATATCCTTAACTCTTTTTAAAATTATTTTGAGATAGGGTCTCACTAAGTTGTTTGGGGCCTTGCTAAGTTGCTGAAGTTGGTCTTGAACTTGCAATCCTCCTGTCTCAGCCTCCCTAGGATTATAGGTGTGCACAACCCTGCCTGGCTCTAAATAAACAGTTCTCAAAAATGACATAGAAATGACCAATGTGTATATACAAAAAAACACGTAGCATCACTAATCATCAAGGAAATGCCAAATAAAACCACAAGAGATATTACTTCACTGCAGTAACAGTGGTTATAATCAAAAAGACAAAAGTAACAAGTGTTGGACTGGGGTTGTGGCTCAGTGGTAGAGTGCTTGCCTAGCATGTGTGAGGCATTGGGTTCAATTCTCAGCACCACATATAAATAAAGTGCATTGACAACTAAAAATATATATATATATATTTTAAAAAGTTACAAATGTTTGTAAGGATGTAGAGAAAAGGGAACACTTGCACACCTACTGTGGGAATGTAAACTAGTATAACCATTATGGAAAACAACATGGAAGTTCCTCAAAAAACTAAAAATAAAACTACCATATGACCCAGCAATCCCACCACTGTGGTATATATCCAAAAAAAAAAAAAAAATCAGTCTGTCAAAGAGACATCTGCACACTCATGGTTACTGAAACACTACTCACAATAGCCAGGAAATGCAAACAACAACCTAAATGTCCATCAACTGATGAATGGGTTAAAGAAAATGTGATTAAATATACAAAATGGAATATTGTTCAGCCACAAAATGAATGAAATATTGTCATTTGTGACAAAATTGATGGAAGTGGAGATCATTATGTTAAGACAAATAAGCAAGGTACAGAAAAACAAATACCACATGATTTCATTCATATGTGAAATCTAAAAAAGTTATCTCATAGAAGTTGACTATTAGCCTTTGCTAATAGGTATTAGCAGAGGCTGGGGAGAGTATCAGGGAAGAGAGATGGGGAAAAGTTGGTCAATGGGTGTTAAGTTATAGTTATATAAAAGAAATAGGTTCTGGTGTGCTATACAAAGTACAGTGGGTAGAGATGAAAATAATGTACTATCTATTTCAAAAAATCTACAAGGATTTTGAATGTTTTTATTATAAAGAAATGATAAATATTTGAGGAGACAGATACGCTTATTCTGATTTGAATATTATCATACACATTTATTGAAGCATAAAATGGTACCCTAAAAGTATGTACAATTTTGACGTGTCAATTTAATAATAAAGCATATTCACTAAAAAAAGAGTAGGGTAACCAACTGTCTAAGTTTGTCCTAGATTGTCCCCATATTTACACTGAAAGTCCATATCTCAGGAAACCCCCAAATCCTGGGCAAATCAAAATATCCGTTTACCCTTTAAGACTCAAATATATGAGTAGATTATGATCTCTTAACTTTCACATTGATAAGGCTGTGAATTAGGGCCCTGGTATTTGTGGTAAAAAAGAGACATCTTTTCATAAGTAAACAACTAGCCCAGTTTGGGAGGATGTCAATTCTGCTATCTCATTAAGATAAGGCAATCTTATAATCAGTAGAGAACTCCCAGTGTGGCTATCAAAATAAAAAGTTACATAATTAAACTTCCATGGCTGAAACCACTAATAAGACACTGCCAAATTTTAGCTTAGCATGTGATGATAAATGTATTACATCAGCAAAGATGTTGCATTTTACAAATACATATGCACATACACATGCATGCACAAGATTTTTAATTTTGGCTTAGCATATTTTGCTTTTATTACAGCTTCCTTCATTGATAATAGAATACAATTTGTTTGTTGTTTCAGAATTTTTTAAATAATGTTGTGTGGTTTGCTGAAAGGACTGTACTATGTTGTTTATTTTTAAAATGTTTAATGAAGAATTTGTTTACAGCTTACCTGCACTAAATATAAACTTTTAGGATGAGCATCACTTATGACATAAAGAGGAAAGAAAGGCTGTGCAGCCATCAAATGGCTTCTGGCCTTTAAGGTCCTAAAGTACCACATTTATTCATTATAAGACTCTATTCATAGCTGGGCGCGGTGGCGCAAGCCTGTAATCCCAGCACTTAGGGAGGCTGAGACAGGAGAATCACGAGTTCAAAGCCAGCCTCAGCAATGGTGAGGCGCTAAGTAACTCAGTGAGACCCTGTCTCTACATAAAACACAAAATAGGGCTGGGGATGTGGCTCAGTGGTCAAGTGCCCCTGAGTTCAATCTCCAGTACAAAAAAAAAAAAAAAGACTCTATTCATAATAAGACTGCTAATGAGTCACAAATCAATACTAATTTCCACTACAGTTACATATGTGAAACAGTAAAAACACATTAATAAATAACTCCTGGGTTAAGGAGAAAAGCAAGTGGAAATTTTAAAGCATGTAAAGATGAGCTGACAGAAACATTACTGTATAAAATATGTGGGTTATAATCAATGTGCTTCTCAGGGGGAAATCAATGTCTTAAATATATGTATTAGAAAATGATACATTGAAAATGTTAACCAAATTTTCAAATAAAAATTTAATTCCTAGTACAAAAATTAATCAAGTGAAAATAAGTGAATACAAAGAAAAGAGAAGGGAAAATGCAAAAAAAATGTAATAGTAGAAAATAATGCAATAGAAAAGGGTAGAATAGACAGTTGAACTTAAAAATGTGTTCCTTTTACTCAAGTAAAAGTTCCTTTTACTCAGCTGTCCAGTCTCTGACTTGGAGGCCCACCTCCTAGACCAAGGAATATAGTTATATATAGTAAAATGGAGACAGAAAGAAGAAAGTTAGAAATTCATGTTTACACTAGTGCATGGAGGACTGCATAGGGGAGAATCATAACTAGCATTTACTAATATCCATGTATCAAGCATTATGTTAGGTAGGTTATTTCAATTATTTGGTTTCACTATATATCTTCCTCATTTATTGATGAGGATGTTGAAACTATGTCTCTCTTCTTGAGGATGGGGCTGACACATAGACTATTACTAAAGGAGTTGGGACTCTATAAGTTCTATTAGTTGGAGTTTAGTTTACTACACACTGTTAGTTTAAGATGCTATGGGTTTTCAAAACATCTTGTTTAAAAATTCATGTATGTCTGGGAAGGACATGGGACATCATTCATTCATATTTTGGAGTGAACTGTTTCAAACAGATTGCTTTTCTCTCAACATCTAGTTGAGATTAGGCATATTGGAAGAATGGGGATTTTGAAGTGGTTAGAGAGAGAAAAAATGCAGTAGGAGTGGCGGTGGATTAGGCCTTATATCTGGGGGAAATAGAAAGCAAAATTCAGAAAGGGAAGTGGGAAGGTGTCGAAGATAAACTCTATTTCAAAATTCTGTCAGCCCCACCCTCAAGAAGAGAGACATAGTTTCTTCCTCTTTCTCCTACACAGAGTAGTTCCCTATTCCTAGAACCAAGAATTTTGGGTCCAAGGGTTGGCTGTTTAAGTGAAAATAGAAGTCATCCATCCTGCTCATTGCAAGTCTCCTCAACCCCCATACTAAGCCCTCCAAACTACTCCTGATCATCTTTGCTGCTTCTTCACAGGGCAGCCTATGTCCATTTTGAACTTGAGCTCTTTGAAAGTCCTTCCTATCACAGGCAAAAATGTTGTCTCCCTTCAACTTTCCCTCATTGGTCCTACTTCTGCCCTCTGGAATTACCATCTGTGTTCAAATGGAATTTGATCAGTCCTGTACTGTTGTTTTTGGCTGATTTGCTAAGTTGATTAGGTCTCTCTATAAACTAAAAATTTTGGATGAAAGTAAATAAATGCTGGCAAAACGTTCTAGCACTTTTTTTTTTTCCCAGAAAGATTTTGCCACTACTCTGATTTTTTTGTTAGGTTTTTGTAAAAGAATGTTCCTAACAGACTTATTTTGTGGGAACAAATTCATATACAAAGCCATAGGGCAACCCACATGAAACATTCACATAAAAAACAATAAATCAAACAAATATTGATCTGCACTGCTTGAAAGCTACTTCAATTCCTTCACAGTGTAATAAACAGATACTGAGGAGGAGATCATCTAGGTAGTTAAACAACATGGAAAAATGTTCCATCTCATTTTTAATTTTAAAGAAGTAGAAATTAAAATATGATTCCTTTTTTATTCCATTAATGTAGCTATAAAACAAAGCAACATTCAGTGTTAGTATTTCCACACATTACCAGTGGAATTAAGGGTTTTTTGGTTTTGTTTTGTGGTACTAGAGATTGATCCCAGGGCTTTGCATATGCTAGCCAAGTGCTCTACCAAGCTACATCCCCAGCCCTTTGCATTTAATTCTTTATTTTGAGATAGAGTCTCATTAAGTTGCCCAGGCTGGCCTCAAAGTTATGATTCTCCTGCTTCAGCCTGGAATTACAGGCCTGTGCTATTCAGCCCAACAGAATCAAAGTCTTTTATTTTCAGCACAATCAATTTAGATATATTTATCAAGATACTTTTAAAATATTCATATCCTGTTGCCCAGTAGAATCTTCTGGGAATTTTTACTAAGAAAATAACCAAAAGATTAAAAAATATATGATTGAAGATTGTGCTTCATTATAAGAAAGTTTATTGTAACACTGAAAAATTAGTCACACTCTGAAACCCAACAATAGGGAATAGTTGATTAGATTATGGTACCCCTACTCAGTTGAAGATTATGCAGCCATTACAAATAATGATTATGAAAAAATTACAGATAGAGACATTACAGTAGATGACGCTAGTGGAAATACCTTAGGTAAATCAGTGATACGGAAACAGAAAAATGTTGAGTTTCACTAGTCTGTAATCACATGAAAAATCTTACAATATATAAAAAATGATGTGTTCAAAGAAATGATCAGAATTATTCTTATCATACAAAGAGCATGGAAAAAATATTTTGTAATTAATCAAGATATAAACCTGGTACTTCATTTTTAACCAAAAAGTGCTATATTTAAATTAATTTTTATCTGTTCTATTCCCAAAACTCCAGTAACTAATCTTGACTAGCAGGAATACAAAACTAAAATTATAATCTTGTTGGGGGACTTAAAAAAATATAAATATAAAAACCCTTTTCCAAAAATAAGCATCCCAGGGATATGTCCAGTTTCTAATTTCTTCCTGTTCTGTCCTCTGACAAAACTGGAGAGAGAACATAGAGAAAAAGAGCTTTTCCTGAAGCATATTTTTGAAGGATCTACAATATGCTATCAAAAGAATTCCCCCTCACCTCTTCTCTAGGATATCCTGTTTATCCTAGCTCTGAGATCTGAGAGGAAAAAGTCAAATGTCAATAGTTCAAATCAAAAAAAGGGAAGAGATTTTTACAGAGTATAACATTCCAGCCTCTGACACCTACAAGAGAATTCAGTGCAGGGCTATGTCACTAAATTGGTTATCAAGGCAGATTGCTCAGTTAAGTATTCGGCGTGTCAGCTATTTTTATTCAGCTCTTATAGCTTTAGAATTTTCTTACATTTTGGTTGATTCCTTAAAACTTCACTACTTCAATTTCATTTTGGCAGATTATCTGTTTTACATTTGTCTGTTTCCTTATATTAGCAAGAAACACTGGTTACTAGAATGTGCTTGCTTATCTGAGCTTCCCATTGCATATCATAGGACTGAAAGTTAATATAAGGATGTAACTCTACCAGTTAGTTTTCACACATGTGTATGACAATGAACAAAAGGGAAATATACAATATGTTAGTCAGCTATTGTTATGCCACTGCTGCTTTAACAAACAACTCACAAACTCAATGGTTCATAAAAACAAGCATTTTATTTTCTTTGTTCATGGGTCTGTGGATGAACTGGGTACCACTTTGCTTTTGTTGCAGAACATCAGGTCTGCTTCACATGCTTTACTTTACAATCCCATTAGCTACCTAAAGCACATTCTCCTCCCAATTGATCATCAAACACAAGAGGCCCAATCAAACTATTTATTTAAGGCCTGTATCTGTGTCTGCTATTATTCATTCATAGACCAAAGCAAGTGATATGCACGATCATTCCTGGCATCAATAAGGTAGAAAAACAACTCCCATTGGAAGTTCACATGAAAGAGGAAAGAGGTGAAGGATTGAGAACAGTAATCTAATCTACCATGTGGACAATGTGCTAACATAGTAATTCAGATAATTCAAGAAAAATACCTACTGGCTTGCAGAATAAGTAATATTTCTGTGTGTGAACAATATCCTGTTTTTCCAAGTAGACCAGTGAAAACTTAATATAATTGTTCAATTACCATATATTTCATATATATTTACCATATATTTGAACTATCATTGTGGTAATAGTTCAATTACCATATATATCATGATACTTTAATGAAAATTGCTAGTTTTGACTGTATGCTGGGTATCTACCCAAGCAGAAATTGTAGGTGAACTTTTGATTTTGAATTTTGACTTTGAGTTACCCATCCCCACATCCCCACACCTATACTCACAGACTTGTTTTTCAGGGGTGTATAACTAGGGAGTAAGATGTACCCTGAAAGGAAATCACTTGATAGAAACCACGATTTGGTAAGAAAAGGTGACTCAAGAAAAGAAGTTCCTTGTGGTTTTAAACTTTATTATGTTATGAGTCTCTACAAAAATAAACCTTCTTAAAAAAAAAAGCTGAATTAAAGGCAAAAGTTTTAAACTAGAGGTTCTGTTTTCAATTTTTCAAAATGAGAACACATCTCTGGAACTTTTTTATTTCTTTGTTTTGGTATAAAAAACAAAAGCAAGAGATAAAGTCTGAGTTCAAGATAGATTCATTTACATTGGAACAAGAACTTTAAACTCTAAGAACTAAGATAAATCAGGGGAAGAAGAGCAAATGATAGGTCCAAAGAAAACTGTTAGGAAATTTTATCTGATTTTTTTAATTAGTGGAGGAACATATTTTTTTCCTCAAAATTCGGGTTAAAATTTGGATAGAAATAAGAGATCAGGGAATCATCAATGTCATGCAATGATGTTAGAGTCATTTTGTTTTAGGAAAATTTATTTAGATTAGCCTAAATGGATAGATGAGGACATTGACGAACGAGAGGTTGGCATTTGTGTTCCAGCTTATAAGATTTCCTTCTGAAATGTTCTGGTTTTCATAGTACCTACATGTCTTTTCCAAAAAAAGAAGGAAATTCACACTCAACTGGAATTATTCCTAAAGAATGAAAGCACAGGGGCTGGGATTGTGGCTCAGCGGTAGAGTGCTCGCCTAGCATGGATGAGGCCCTGGGTTCGATCCTCAGCACCACTTAAAAATAATAAATAAAAATAAAGTATATAAAAAAAAAAAGAATGAAAGCACACTTTTTCAGCATTATCATTACTTGGCACTCTAGATTCAATCAAACAAGGCAAAGGTCTCTTACCCAAAAGAGCTTTTTTTCTTGAACAGACAAAAATAACTTATAGTCATCATTGTTACAATAACAAGTAGGGTAATTAAGCAAGTTATAGCAATTGTTGTTACAATAAAAAAGACTGTAGCAGATTTAATTAAGCCTTTTGGAAAATGCACAAAAGTCAAATTTATGATTTTATAAAAGCTGGTATTCAACATGAGTGAAGAGAAAAATGTCAATACCACCTCGACAAATTTATTATCATAACTTTACATTTTCAAAATACCTGTGTATTCATCATACAGCTATATATTGCTTAACGATGAGAAATGGATTGTTAGGCAATTTTGTTGTACCAATATCATAGAAAGTACTCATACAAATTAAGATGGATGTATGATTAGCCAATGTAAATCTAATGAGACTACTGTCATATATGTGCTTCACTGTTGAAAGCAATATCATTTTACAGTAGTGCATGACTGTATTTTATAGTATTTCATAAAGTGAGTCAGGCATTTTCATGTACATTTTAAAGATATTCCTAACAGAAGGTTACATATGTAAATGAAGTCACACAACTACTTAGTATCTATGATATGATTAGACTGTGAAGCTCTTGAGGGTGAAACTCTATGAATGCACAAATACAATGTGCTTTGAGTAATTTAACCATATTAAAATGATTTAATTATGGGACAATAATGTTCATGTTGTCTTTAATGTGAAATTTCATTTAAAATTGATTCATTGTTTAGCTAGAAAGCTATCTTCCACTGATTAGTAAAAGATTGAAAAAAACCTATTTGTCTTTGCATCATAGAAGTGGAAGTTGCTCCCTATGCCAATCCAATGACAAGGACATGATTTTGAGGAAAAAAAATGGTTTATTTCTTTGCTAACAAAGAAAAAACACAGGAGCCCCTGTCTCAGAGGTTGAGTTTCTGCTCATCAGCAGGAACAGTGGGTTTTAAAGAGGTCATTCATAGGCTACATTCCATGTGTTCTCTGTCAGAGTTGTAATTTACTTGTTAATCTGGGAGATTGCCATTTCTAACCACTTCTGGTATCATCCCCAAAGTCTGGATTACTTGGTTCCTATGGTGGGTGTGTACTCAAGGACAGATAAGTGCCTAGGATGGGGAAGAAAGGTAATCCTGTTTCCCCTAGAATTAGGGAAGGGGAGAGATTAGGGAGGAGCAAGGAGAGAGAAAGAGAAAGAAACATGTGCATTTAAAAAATAAATTGCAGTGGCAGAGCAGAAAGGACTATATTCAAAGCATAAGGTAGACCATTGTTACACTGCCATATCTTCATTTCCTTACTTACCTACTTTAAATTCCATGACCAACTGTTGTAGTTTTAACTTCTCTAATCTGAAAACTCAAAATCTAAAAGGCTCCAAAATCTAGAAATTTGCAAATACTTCAAACCCCACAAAAATCCCAAATCTACAACACTTCTGGTCTCAAACATTTTGGATAATGGTTACTTAACCTGCACCTGTTATTTGCATACATTCTCAACTTTTGCCCTTTTTTCACTTCCTCTTACCCACCTGGGAAAATTCCAACCCTGCTTTAATTGAGCTTTTTCTTTATTCTGGTCTTCGATTTATGCAGCTGAGTGTGCGTAGAGAAAAACCCACAACCACATTGCTGCTGAATCTCACGTCAGATTCCTGAGGTCTAGTGGGCTCTTAATTCTGCCTGATAATCAAACTGTGGAAGTCCTTGGTCCTTTCACCCTCCTACTCTTCTAGAGAACTTCTTCATGCCTCCACTTTTATCTTAAAACCTCAACATTTCTGCCTCCCCTCCCCCATTCTTTGTCAGTTGACCTTGCTTTTTTTCTTTTTAAATCCAGTTTGAACCCAGGATTGAACCCAGGAGCTCTTTACCACTGAGCTACATCCCCAACCCTTTTTTAAAAATCATTTTGAGACAGGATCTCTAAATTGCTGAGGCTAGCCTTGAATTTACCATCCTCTTGCCTTAGTCTCCTGAATAACTGGGATTACAGGCATGTACCACTGCACCTGACTGACCTTGTTCTCCATACATAGAAAAAAAAATCAACCAGCAAATTAAAAAAAATCAGCTGTCACTTTTATATTCTTATAGCTTATCTTTTCTTACTTTTAGGCAGTCATAGAGGTGCTCAGCCCAAGAAAACACGTTATGAGGTGCCTAGTTGGCTGATTGCCTTTAGCTGACCCCACTTCTGGTCAGTTGCAGAGTTAACATTAAATGCCTTCTCTTCCTGCTTTCACATCGCCCTACTTGTGCTCCTCTCAGCCAATGATGAGAATACTAGAGTTTTGTTGTTTGTTTTTTTAGTACATATAAAGCCCTTGAACAATGCCTGATATATTGTATGCACTGGACTGTTACCTGTTATTGTTATCAGAAATTTGTTGAGCATTTATTATATGTCATCTCATTACCACTTCAGATCAATCAAGGTAAGCACTGCTTTTACTCTCACTGCTGAGAGTAGGAAACAGAAGTTCAGAAAGGTTGAATAACTGATCCAGTCTCCCAACTAGTAACCATCTCTGATCTTTGTATTTTACTAGCATTTTCTCAAAGGAATAATTTTTCTCCAGTAAGGAAAATGGCATCTATCCCATTGATGGAAAAATATTTTATTGATCAATATGGTGGGTGAATTTCATAATCTAATATTGTTATATCCACCTTAACATGTAATAAGAACAAATAATGGAGGTGAGGATAAGTAGAATAGTGGCTTATATCACAGTAATGAGTTTCTAACATTTGCAGAGTATCTGTCACATAATAGATGTTTAATAAATATGTCAAACTATTAGAATGACTGTGATTTGGAATTAATATTATCTACAATTAAAGATTCATAATATCCAGAGTTTGTGAGATTATAGAGAAATAGGCATTAATAGACTATTGTGAAATTTTTGCAAGTGGATTTGGCAATTGCCAACAAATTTTCAATATTAATTTTCTTTAGTTTAGAAAATCTATTTCTATGTATCTATCTTAGGAAATACTTTTGTGCTCATGAAATGTGTTATGTGTTCGGTTTTATCATTTTTATTGTCAAAACTGAGAAACTTAAATATTTGCAAATTAAAGTATCTAATATATGAGTTACTTTTTTTTTTTTGTACTGGGGATTGAACTCAGGGGCACGCGACCACTGAGCCACATCCCCAGCCCTATTTTGTGTTTTATGTAGAGTCAGGGTCTCACTGAGTTGCATAGCACCTCACTGTTGCTGAAGTTGGCTTTGAATTCGCGATTCTCCTGTCTCAGCCTCCCTAAGTGCTGGGATTACAGGCTTGAGCCACTGTGCCCGGCTGAGTTACATATTTTTGAAGGTTATAAAAGAATTTTTAAAAAATGAGGAAAAGCTATACATATTGAAATGAAAGATCTCCAAGATACATTAAGTGAAAAAATGTAATAGAAATATGTGTAGAATTATTCATGTTGTTTAACAAAACTCAAACTGTATATACTGTAAGTAGGAAAATGCTTTGGAAAAAGTTTGCAAGGTTATTCCTCAGAGAGTTATCAGTGCTGATTCTGGAAAGTGAAGAGGGCTAGGAAAAGAGAATCAACAGCAATTTCCACTTTGTGCATTAAATTGTTTGGATTTTCCACAGTGAGTATGTATTAATGTTTACTTGTGAATTAAAAGGGGGGAAAATAGCTTGCTCAACAAATATACTTAGAGACCCTCTAATATGGGTAATAGATTCTAAAATGTAAAACAGTAAGTTTTCATGGACCTTAAAACATGTCTACTCCAGTAATGAACGGTTGTTTTTAAAAATTTCCAAAGTCATCATTCTTACTAAAATTTTATTACTTGTAATGCTGTTGATTCCCAGCACATTTCCTGTGAGTAGTGAAAGAGCTGAATTGGCATACAAGTGGAAAGCACATGATACTAAAATTCTTGTGGCATTGGAGTACTCAGCCAAAAGAGTTTGCCTTAGGACTATTACACCATTTCATGCTTGCTCTATAACTACTGAAGGTGACAATCAATGAACAAACAATTAAACAGAAGCCCCATTATACAAAAGTAGAAAGCAAAAAAGGTACTTTTCCCTTCTTCAAGTGGACAGTTATATCAATACTCAGTGGGAGGCAGTGTTAGGTGTGGTTGGCAAAAGAGAAAATTCTTCATGCCTATAATCTCAGCTACTTAGGAGTCTGAGCCAGGAGGATCACAAGTTCAAGGCCAGCATGGACAACATAGTGAGACCATGTCTCAAGATAAAAAATAAAAATAACTGGGTGTAGCTCAGAAGTAGGGCTCTTAGTTGCCCAGCATGTGTGAGGCTTTGGGTTCAATATCCAGCACTGTTAGCAACAACAACGAAATTATTCTCAAGGCTTGTAAGATGACGTATTAGTTTAGTGGAGTGCAGTAGCAAAGTACCACAAATTTGGTGTCTTAAATTGTAAAAATTTATTCTTTCACAGTTCTGGAGGGAAGACTTTGTTAATGAAGGTGTTGGCAGGGCCATTGGTCCTCTGAAGCCTCTAGAGGGGATTCCTTCATCTCCTTTTTCAATCTCATCCTCAGCATTAGCTTGCTTAGTTTACTTGTATGAACAGCACCCCAAGGAGTAACTGTCCTGGTGTAGGTGCAAAAAGGAACTTTCTACAGAAAACATTAATTTTCCTTAGTTCCCATTTGCATAAGAGAAAGCCAGTGTCCTTCAAGATAATATGTATCTAAGCCGGGCACATGGTGGTCCACGCCTGTAATCCCAGCACTTTGGGAAGCTGAGACAGGAGAATCGCAAGTTCAGAGACAGCCCCAGAAGGGCAAGGCGCTAAGCAACTCAGTGAGACCCTGTCTCTCAATAAAACACAATAAATAGGGCTGGGGATGTGGCTCAGTGTCAAGTGCCCCTGAGTTCAATTTCTGGTACTGAAAAAAAAAATATATATATTATGTATCTGGACATTCTGGCCCAGGATTATTTTCATAACTTGGCAGAGTTTTTGGGAACAGAAAGGGGCATTCACTGACATGGTGTCTTGCCGTCCTCCTTTTCCTTAAGGATGATACAGGCACTTAATAATTATGCTTAAGGGTTTAAAAATACTGTTTCATTTAATCTTTTTTTTAAATATTATTTTTAGCTGTAGATGGACACAATGTCTTCATTTTATTTATTCTTATGTGGTGCTGAGGATTGAACCCAGTGCCTCACACATGTGAGGCAAGCGCTCTGCCACTGAGCCACAACCCCAGCCCTGTTTCATTTAATCTTAAAAACATCTCTTCAATCTGTGCATGTACAAGTATGTAATAACAAATCCCATCAATAAGTACAACTTTAACGCACCAATAAAAAAATCTGGAAAGGAAGGAAATAAAAAACCAAAATAAACCAAAACAAGTCTCTTCAAGCAAGGGAAATGTTATTATCTTGAATGTACTGACAAGGAAACAGGCTTAGAAAATTTAAATGACCTCGTTGGAGAAAGTTGTGATTGAAACCTGGGTTGTTTGGACTTTCAAGTGTAACTTCTTAAGCAATTGGCCATGGATTTTCAACTATGGTTTTATATCAAAACTACCCAAGGAGCCAGGCGTGGTGGCGCATGCCTGTAATCCTAGCACTTTGGGAGGCTGAGACAGGAGAATCGCGAGTTCAAAGCCAGCCTCAGCAAGAGCAAGGCGCTAAGCAACTTAGTGAGACCCTGTCTCTAAATAAAACACAGAATAGGGCTGGGGGTGTGGCTCAGTGGGTGAAGTACCCCTGAGTTCTATCCTCAGTACCAAAAACAAAATAGAACAAAACTACCCAAGAATTTTAAAAGAAAAAAATAGAAGCCAAGGCCCCATTTCCCACTTGACTGAGTCAAAGCTTTGTTGCAGGTGTGGTATTTGGGGTGTGGCACCCACGATCCTCTGCTGCCATGCTCTACCATAGTGGAAGAATAGAATCTTGTCACGTGACTATGTACATGGTGCCACAATTGACAACTAGCTGCTTGTTTTAACCTGTAAATGTGGCCTCATAATCAGTTTTGAATCCAAATGTGTTAACCATCTAGTTAACATTTCTTATCAAATTTTTTAGAATTCTCCTTTTTCATTTTCAAAGAAAAAGGGTAACTTTCTGAAATGTTTGCAAATTTGGAGATATGCTATTACTAGGAATCACCTAAAGAGCTCCAAAATTCCCTAATACACAGAGAAAAGGATATCAACATTCCAGGGTATGTAGCATAGGCTTAAAATCATATCTTAGGGAGGAGAGAGATTTTTTCTCTCTGAATGACACTATGCAAGTTACTTCATCTTTCTGTGTGGGTAGGTGGAGGATTTCTCAATTTCGCATTTTGTAAGTTTATGGATAATATATTTTGCTTGTCCACCTTGTCTTCCATACCCAAATCTCTAATATAAAAAAGAAATTCCTGCTGGGCATGGTGGCACATGCTTGTAATCCCAGTGAACTGGGAGGCTGAGGCAGGAGGATTGCAAATTCAAAGCCAGCCTGAGCAATTTAGCAAGTCCCTAAGCAACTTAGTGAGAACGTGACTCAAAAAAAAAAAAAAAAAAAAATTAAAAATAAATAAAGAAATGGACTGAGGATGTGGTTCAGTGGTAAATTGCCTCTGGATTCAATCCCCAGTACAAAAAAAAAGTTCCTTCCCCCAACAAAAAAATTTTCAGAATATTCACTAATTCTAAATGTCTTATCCCTGAAAACAGGTGGGAACAGGAACAGGCATTGCCAAATTGAATAACACATCATTGTTAACTATAGAAACATCACTTATTACAATGATACATTCACATAGTTTCAGAGTTTTAAAACTTTTTTCTCCAGGAAAGATAATCTTTTCCCACAGTTCTGTTGTTTTTAATTTTAACAATGACATTATAGCCACCTTCAGCACTTCTTTGTGTGGGTCTGTGTTCCAGCCTTTACCTCAGCACGAGTTTTTGTTTGCAGAAAAAAGAGCTCACAGGGTGGAGGCTGTTTGTAATTTCAGTGTTAATATCTTAGGCAGATTTTAGTTTTGCCATTGAGTTACACTCCGGTTTCTAATAAAAAAAAAAAAAAGATCTCCAGCATATTTTGCCTATAAAACAGTAACCTTCCCTATGTAATATCCTTGTAAATCTCCCCACTCCCCACCTTATGAGAAAACAATGGCTCTAATTCATTATTTAAAGGAGTCAATGTGAATTCAAGTCCGTTTGTATCCTGCTACCATTTGCTCAGACTTTTTGCAATGGGTCTTATTAGAAAGAAATGCAGGGGGGCTGGGATTGTGGCTCAGTAGCAGAGCATTTGGCTTGCATGTGTGAGGCCCCTAGGTTCGATTCTCAGCACCACATATAAATAAGTGAATAAAATAAAGATCCATCAACAACTAAAAAAAGAAAAAGAAAAAGAAAGAAGTGCAGGGGTCACACTGGTAGAGTTTATTTAAAGAAATAAATACAAGATGGTTCTGACTGGCAGCATCCTTTATGTAAGGGCGAAACAAGCTATAAATGCATCACTTCATTCAGGTGGATAAAATACAATCTGACCCCCAACAACTTCTTTGGCCTCATCTGTCACCACTGCCTCCTCCTTCACTGTCCTCCAGTCACAATGACTTATTTTCTGTTCTTTCAACTTGCTAAACACATTCCCTTCTCAGGGTCTTTGTTTTTGCTAGTTCTACTACCTGCTACCTGCAACTCTTTCCTACTGTCTCATTCTCATCCTACAGACCTTTGCTGAAATGTCATTAACTCTAGCAAGTCTTTTTCGGCCGCCCTAAAATAACGTCTCCCTCACTTTCTACTGCTTTACTATTATTTTTCTCAGTGTCAATTACACACTGTACATTACACATTCAAAGCATACTTCTGTTACTTCTGTGAGAAGACAAGACAGGCTCCAGCAGGACAAGGAAATGCAGGTTGCCTTGACCTAGGATATAGTAGGCGATAGGTAAATGTTTCAATGAATGAATAAAGGATCTTTCAGAAGTTTTCTCCTAGTTCGCTGTGCACCTCATTCTACTCTCAGCAGAGGTGGCTCATTGGAGTCAGAGGCTCACTAAAGAACTCTTGTGATCCAGTTGCCCCGACCCTTGCGGCCTAGAGCCTGAGTAAGGAGAGGTCTGCAGTACCCAGGACGTGGAAGGGAAAGCAGAACGGGGACGACGTGCACTAGAGGGGAAACTATCCGTGCGGAGGCAGCCCTTCCTCCTCCAGTGCCAGCCTGTGTGCAGTGGGGCCTTCCCGGCCCGGCTGACTCATTCCCAGCCGCCTTCACGGCAGGCGGCGGCCACATACACGCCCATCTGGGGAGTGCCGGGACCAGCGCTGACACCGAGCCCCAGCCAGGCCTCAGCGCTCAGCTAGCCGCTGCTAGCTTAACTTCCTTGCGCACTCACGCCCAGGGACTGTCCCCGGAATCTCCACACGCACACGCCAGCTTCCCGAGGGGCCGCGGTCCTGCGTGACCCACCCTTTCCAAAACCTGGCGAGGGCCAGGAAAAGCGCAGCCCGCAGAGCGGCGCACGCGCAGTCGGGGGAGCGTCGGGTTGCCTTCTCGGCCCTGTGGGGAGCCGGCCTTAGTCCGCCGCCAACTGGCGGTTCGACTGGAAGGCTACGCTGAGGCTGAGTCCGACGCAGTGTCGCCTACGGCGCTGAGAAGACGGTGTGGCTGGGGAAAGGGTGGAGACTACGTCTGTGACGGGCTTCCCGGCTGCCCAAAGTGGGAGTGGTGTAGGCTGCAGGAAGGAGAGAGGAAGAAGAGCTGAAGGGGGCAGCAGCGGCAGCCGCTAACGGCCTCCCGCGGCGCTGACAGGCTAGGCGAGCGCCCGGCGCTTTCCGGAGTTCGCGCCGCCGCGTCGGCCACCTCTGGCCCGTGGGCCCCTGAGCCCGCTCTTGCTGCACCCGTCGGGGCGGGGGGCTGCCGCAGCATAGGGACAGGCCAGGTCCTCGCCGCCGAGGGATGTGAGTGGGAGCCGAGCCCTCACGGCAGGGCCCGCGAGGGCCCAGCCTGGCGAACGCTCGGACCCTTGTCGGGTCCCAGGGCTTCGCAGACCTTGGCCCACCGGAGGCACCGTGGAGGAGCAACCGTTTAGGGTTTGAGGACGGCTCCTTGTTGCCTTATCCGTGCAGCCGGTGGGTGTTGTCGCTGCCTGGCGTCTAGATGGGGGCAGCAGTTGTCTCTCCCAACCCCTTTTCACCTCGCGATCCCCGACTCCCCCACACCCTTGCTCTGGCCAGTGGCAGTGAACTTAGCCAGGAAAATCTTCCTCTTTAAGACAAAACCGAGGACGGAATGTCTTGCTGTTAATATTTGCATCCGTGTGTAGCCTCATAGTCTCTCCCTCCTTACTTGTCCCTCTTTAACATTTTCGAGACATCTAAACAGCCTAGAAAAGAGCATCTATTTCCCCTGGATTTCTGCGGTAGTAACAGCTGCTTCTATTTTTAGGTTTCAGAAGCAGGCAACGGGAACAAGATGTGAACTGTTTCTCTTCTGCAGAAAAAGAGGCCCTTCCTCCCCCTCCCGCGCGATAGTGGGTATGATATCCTGGCTGCTGTCCTCTATTGCCGCAGTAAGGTGAGGGTGTAAAGGCGAGCTGTTGAGTGCGTAGGAAGGTTGGATGCCTGTGTAGACAGGCAGGGCTCCTTGTTGCTCACTCTGGAAATGGCAGAGCTGAACTTTTAATGTTGGTCGGGGACAATGATTTTGGGGTGTTTATTGTTGCTTTGATATTTCAAGAAAACATTCCTTTTTGGATTTACAAGTAACATGGCTTTGCAGAGAAAAGTAAAGCATCCCTTTTCTCTTTATCTTCAAACAGCCAGAAATTCTCAAACTTTCGGAGGGATATTTCCAGGTAGTAAGGGATACCTATTGAGCTGATCTCGCTGGGCTTTCAGCTACCACATTGAATGCTTCCTGGGTGGTTTTATCTATCTGATCTTGCTGTGTCGGTTGAATTTACCCAGTTTACTTTCCGGTGGTTATTAATCTGTCAAGGGAAACTCCTTTCTCTGAATGAAAGGATAGGAGCAGCTGAGTATGTCATAGAGGGGAGGAGAAATGTGGAGAAAGAAAACAGAAGTGGAAATAGGGAGATGTTGATTGCTTTTGGTTTCATAATGGGTTTATACAAGTGAGTTGTTGGGTTACTGCATATATTCTGATAATAAGACACTGCAGATTTGAAAATGAATAATCAGTTTTTGGCTCTTTTCCTCCCACCTGCTTCACCTTTTACTTTGTCAAGTGTGAGATTCACTTGCATGTATGTGTACTTATGTTTTGGAGTGCAACATATCTGTGAACTAAATGTGTCCAGCACTTGCCATAATAGTACATGTATTTACTTGTACAGGAAAGCTGCAGTACTTGTTGGCTAGATTAGCACATAATGCTTATTTTTGCTCCAAGTGTATATTCTGTTTGGAGTTTATAGCATGTTTTAAGGGACTAGTTAGGAAATAGTTTCTTTTAGTACCTTTTTGTTAGTGATTTGAGACAGGTGTCTCAGGTATGAGAGGCAAATGTAATATCTTTCTCTTTTTGACCTGGCTATTCCTGAAAGGTAGGAAGCTTTGTAGGCAAATAGGAAAGAAATTTGGCTTTGAAATCAGATCTGGGTTTGAATCATGATATTCTTGCTCCTTAACAGTTGTATTATTTAAAATGTCTTTGAGCCTCATTTTTCTTATAAGATTGTTATAGGATTAAATAAGATGCATGCAAAGTAGTAAACTGCTGGGGCTGTTAAAGAAGTCCCAATCAAGCCAGACTGGTGGCTGGTGCTTATAGTCCCAGGCTACTCCTTAGGCTGAGGTGGGAAGATCACCAGAGTCCCGAAGTTTGAGACCAACCTGGGCAATATAATGACATCCTGACTGGGGAAGGCGGGGAGAAAAAAAAGTCTTGGCTGCTGGTGCAATTGGCCAGGCAAAGGCGATTCAAAGAAAGGCAAAATGACTGCACATAAGGTAATCTGCCAGTGACCAGTGTTTCTTGCTCTTTAGTGTGAGGAGCAAAAGGACTTAGATCTTGAACTGGTTAAGCGGTCTTGTAGCCTTTTACTGTTCTCTCCCTTTTTGAGCCCCATGGTCCTGCCCCTAGTAGCTAGTGTGCTGCCCTCCTGTGGTTCACTATACTAAGAACTTTTTGTTTTTGTTTTTTTTGCTGTTCCCCCATTATATTATTTTTTTCCTTTTTGGGGGACCTTTTCCTTTAGTCTCCAGTTTCCTAAGCTATGTGCCAAGGTGCCTGGAGCATCAGTGAATTCAGGCTTGAGCTATTAGTTTGAGGTAGTTTACAGTTTCAGTCTCAGATACCTACATCCCTTTCTACAATGTTCTATCTTTGTAAAGCTATGTTTTCAAAGGTTGTGCTGATGAAAATCAGCTACTAATTATGTGGAAATCGGTGTGAAACAGGAAATTATTGGTGGTGTTTAATTGGATTCCAAGGTTTGAGAAGTTGTACAGTGCCCAATAGACACTAAATTTTAAGGATAATAATACTTATTAGGTTGTTTGAACATGATGAAGTATTTCTTTTAGTGCAAGGATGTCATGAAGAAATTACTGAGATCCTAAGAACTCCTTGATTGGAGATCATTTAGGAACCTCTGTGTTAGCATTTAGTTGGCTTTCTTATAAAATTATTGATACAAAAAGCTAGGACCAGTTAATCTTGGCTTAATATATTTCCTCTCCTTTTAATACCATTATAATTTCTTCTCAGTTCTTTCACTTTAAAACTAATTCTGTTGCTTACTTGTCATTCCAGTCACTTAACTAGTTTTTTCAGTGCTAGTCTGACACTACTTCTGATCATCTCCTTAAGCTGAGTATGACACAAATGAAAGTCATCATCTTATACACCTGTCTTACTTTGGATCTTGAATATTCCCCAAAGGCCTATGAGTTAAAGGTTTGATCACCAGCTTGTAGCACTATTTGGGAGGCTGTGGAACCTTTAGGAGGTAGGGCTTAATGGAAGGAAATTAGGTTATTGGGAGCATCCTTCTTTTGGGTTTTTTTGGGACCCCAGCCCCTCCTTTCTCTTTACTTCCTTGCTGCCATAAGGTGAACAGGCTTCCTCTTCCACATGCTCCCCATCACAAGTTACTTTCACCATAGGCCCAAAGCAATGGGCCCAAGCAATCATGGAATGAAACCATGAGCCAAAATAAACCTTTCCTAGTTTTAAGTTAATTATGTCAGGTATTTTATCACAGCAACAGAGAACTGAAAACAAAAACAGAGAAATGAACACACAAGCTTAATTTCCTTTTCCTAATTATATAGACTTAAAATTAGGCATCATCTTTAAACTGCCTCTTTTGTTTACCTTTTATATTAACCCATTCAATATAGATATTAATTTCTTTTGTTTATCATGTTTCTATTTTCTCCCCTTCACCACTTGAATCCTAAGGCTTGTTTCAATGCCTAGAACATTGAAAGTTGTATCAGCTTCTCAGAATCTGGTGTCTTTTCCTTCTGTTTGTCCTCAGTGGAGTTATCATTGTAATACTCCTTATTATGGCATTCTCTTATCCCCGTATCTTTAGTGGCTTATTTTTTTTCACCCATTAAATTTAACTTTTATTTTCCTGGCTTTCATGACACTCTATGTCTCTGCCCTGTTCAGTCTTTCATCTAAGGATTCTCAGCAAGTATTCTCTGCTGTAGATTGGCAAGTTGATTTCTCCATTTTTAAAGAACAAGCTATGTTTAGTTTATCTTTTAACTTTTGCTTACGTTTTCTGTCCTAGTTCTATACCCTATTTCACAGCTTCCTGTTAGGGAACAACTTGCCAGTCTCATAATCTGGAAAATGAGAAGAATTATAGTACTTTTCCAACAGGATTATAGTAAGAATTAAATGAATTAATACATTAAAAACTCGCAAGCCTAGCACCTTAAGATCTCCTTAAGTGTTAATTATTATTATTATTTATTAATACTACTGGTATAAAAATGAAATTCCATCTAATTTGTGCAATGATTTCCCAGTAAATGTGTTTTTTTTGGTCTCTGTATTCACATAACTTTTTAGTTGTTTGATAGTCATTTCCTTTGTGTTATATCTTTTCAAATTTATTGCGTATTCTTTGAGGCATAGTACCTTAGGTTTTAAAAACACATGGTACAGAACATGTGGGCAATATTCAATAAATACATGATAGTTGTAAATTTAAAAGGACTTTAATCACTAAATATTTACTAATGCCTGCACCATAAATGGTATTTTACTATGTCTGAAAGAGATACAGAAAAATATAAAATGGGTTCTTTTTCCTGGATACTTATGGTATAATTGGGGATATAACATAAATAATTAAAGTTGTAGATATTTGAGACCACTTAGAGTTGAGGTGAGCAGAGAAGGCTTTAGAGAGGAGAAAGAGTCAAAACTAGTCAGGATCTGATTTTGTGTAAGAGAAAGGAACTTGTGAAGGAGGTAATAAAAGGCAAAATGTATATGACATGTTTAGAGAACATAGAAAACTTGACTGAAATGTAGGTTTGTGTGAGAAAGTAGTAAGGAATCAGGTTAAAAATGTAGTTTGGAGTTGGTTTATGGAGGCTTTAAGTATTAGAATGAGAAGAATGTATTTTGCCCCATAGGTAAAGAAGAAGCTTTAAAAGTTTTAGATTGGGAAAGAGCTTTCTAAAATAAATATTTTAGGAAAATTAAAGTGGTACCAGTGCTAGTGTAGTATGATTTGAAAATGAAGCGATGGAGGTAGGAAAATATCCTAGGCCTGAAATAATGCAAATTGGACTTAGTGGAAATCAGTCAGAGTGGAGAGATGTGACAAGACTCTGTCATGGACTACATAAAAAAGGAGGATGTGGGGAGAGGAGTAATTTAAGATGACTTTGAAGTTTTGATCCTCAGTGGCAGGAAATCAGAGGGTTTTGGAACTATAAGACATCTTAGAACATTTGAGCCAGTTCATACATTTTGTGCATTAGAAATGTTGAGATCCAGAGAGATATAAAAATGTGTTTGATGTTACTCAATTAATCAATGACAAAGAAAGAACTAGAATTGGATTATGATAGTACTGACAAAATTATATATGTAGTAGTAGGTTGAAATCCTATCCATGGTAGAGCCTGTGTTTTGTATATGTTGAGTTAGTGAGGTAACAGTGGGATAGGCAAGTGAATATCTATAGCCAGACATTGGGATATATGACTAGAACTTGGTAAAGAAATGAAGGCTGGGGGCTGGGATTGTGGCTCAGCGGTAGAGCGCTTGCCTCGCATGCGTGAGGCCCTGGGTTCGATCCTCAGCACCACATACAAACCAATAAAATAAAGACATTGTGTCCATCAACAACTAAAAAAATATTAAAAAAAAAAAGAAATGAAGGCTGGCACTCTAGTACTCAGAGTGTTCCTCATTTTAACACATATTGTCAAATTAATATAGAAATGATTTTCTACACATTTTCTAACAGAATGTTTTCAGATGACATGATCTTTGCCAATTTGAAACATGAAGATTAGATTCATAATATTTTATTAATTTAGCAGTACTAGAGTTGAATCCAGGGGTGTTCTACCACCAAGCTACATAATCATAATTTATTTTTTATTATGAGGCAGGGTCTCTCTAAGTTACTCAGGCTGTGATTCTCCTGTCTCTGCCTCTTCAGTAGTTGGGATTATAGGCATGCACTACCTCCTGACTCATTATCATTTTAATTTTCCATCAATTCTTCTATTTTTTGTGATGTATATCTTTCAGGAATATGCTGTATACATTCTTCTTTCCATGTTTTTAATGCCTCTCTCCCTGAAAAAAAACGTTCTGTTTCTCATTGTTTAAATTCTTTTTTTCTTTTAAGGTCTAACCCGTGTTGTACTTGTCCTGTGAAACTTCTAAAACTTTTCTTTCTTTTTAGTAATCATGATCATTCTCTCCTTGTCAGTTTTGCAGCACTTAAATTATTTATTTGGTACTTAAATTATGTGTTAACTGACTGGAAAGCATAGATTTTTAAGAATTGAGAGAAACATTTGTAATTTAATTTATTAATTTTATTCTTGAAGCCAGGAAGGTGTAATTCACTTGTCATTAGTTTGCAGTAATAATGGATTAAAATTACTTTTAGGTCTTTTAGCTCCCAGTTTAGTAGTGTTTTTAATCTATTACATTATCTTCTCATGGGTATTATTGATCTGAGAAGTCAGTGTCTCTTAGAGTTATAAAGTATATGAGTAAATTTTGATAGTATTAACTTCTAAAAGTTTCATATTTGAGGTTCTGTCTTTCCATTGTATATGTACAGGTTGATTAAAATTCATTATAATGCTCATTTAATCTTCATTTATTTCACAACTTCCATGTATCAGGTCCTACTGTAGGCACTAAGAATGCAATAATGAATGAGACATCCAGGATCGCACTTTTAGGAAATTTTTGTTCTAGTGATATAAGACAATCAGTGAGTAAAAGTGTAATCTAGCCTATAGTGGAAAAAAAGTCAGAACAGTAGTGGCTGCTTGGGTGGTAGGAGCAAAGATTGGTGGAGAAGGAGCATAAAAGAACTTTCTGGGATAATGATAATTTCTCTAGGCTTTGGGCTATACAGGTATTGTCCAGACTCATTGAGTACACTTAAGATTTGTACATTTTATTGTATATAAAGGAGAAAATTCTGTAAAAATAGAACAGATATAACTTACATGTGAGTTCTAAAGAATAATATATTAAATACCCATTAAACCAATACTCATTCCAGGAACTAGAGTATTAGCATTTATTTGCACCTACATATGTGTTTCTCTCTAGTTATTCCCTTGTTTATCTCAAATTATTTTGTGTTAAAATTCATTACAACTCTTACTTAATCATCATTTATTCAATAACTTCCCTGTGTTAGGCACTATTATAGGTACTGGGAGTACAGTAATAATAATAAGACATTCATTTATTGAATTGGTTTGACATTGCTTTTTGCTTTTTTATTTTTTGGCTCATTTTAATATATATCTTGACTATGCCCTATTCAGTTTTGCCTGTTTCGAGCTTTACAAAAATGGTTTTTTATAGCTTACAAGTCTATAATCTACTGTTTTCACAGTACTGTATTTCTAAGATTTATCCATGTTGCATAAAGCTATTGTTCATTTATTTTAAAAATTGAGGAATATATTCTATAGTGTATCAGTATGTTTTTGAAAATACTGAATTCTTTTAATTCAGCAAACATTTATTGAGTGCTTATGAAATTCTAGGTTATGTATGACTGCTTGATGTGGTGTAATATCCATTTAAAATCCTTTCTGTTCTAAACACATTTGGGTCATTCTAAAATGTAAAAAGTGACAGCAACAAAAAACACGTATCTTTAGATAAAAATAGGTCAAGGTGAACATACCTATAGATTATAAATACAAAACAGAGTAGGTTCAAGCCTGTGGTTTCCTAAGTTCCCTGTATAGAAGCAGGTGCTAGAGACTGAGAGTTTTGCACTCTTGATATAACATAGACTAGAGGAGGTCCAAGATGTTAACTTTTATTGACATCCATTGCTTCCTTCTAAATAAGCTATTGGAAGGGGATCCTCCTATCAAATGCTGCCTGGTTCTGTAGTTTTGGATGAATTGCAGGCTCAGGAAGTCTAGATGATGCAGTTTAAAACACCAGAATGGAGCCAAGCATACCTGCTTTGTGACTGAATGTACATTGTATATGAGGCCTCTTTAGGTCAGAAATTTTAACTTGCTGTTGCAAGACTTCGTTCTATATATGGATAGCCAGGTAAGCTAGGTTGAGGCAACCACAAGCAAGAAGAGGTGATCACAGACTGTATGTTTTTCAAGGATAAGGAAATAGTGCAATGAGCCTGCAAACCAAATTTCAAAATACATAAAGAATTCTAATGCAAAGAAAGACAGTCAACAAAATTGAAAATTGGAACACAAGCTGGATATTGTGGTGCACTACTGTGGTTCCCAGCTACTTGGGAGACTGAGGCAGGAGGATCACAATGTTTTCTGGCATTTCTGGATCACAAGTTCAAGGCCAGCTTGGGAAACTTAGTGAGACCCTGTCTCAGAATAAAATAAAAAGGGATGGGGATATAGCTCAGTGATAGAGTGCTTGTTTAGCATGCACAAGGCCCTGGGTTTGATCCCCAGTACTACAAAAATATATAAAAAAGATTGAAACATGAATTTACTTCTAAATTTTTTTAAAGTAAGCCTTTAATTGAAATGTGACATAAGTGTATAGCTTGAAGACTTTTCATAATATAAACACATCTGTGTTAACCATTACTGATAATAATAGATTATTACCAGCACTGTAGTGGCCTCATGAGCTTCTTACACCTCCTACCAGTCAGTTTTCTTGCCCTTCCAAGGTAAACATTGTCCTGACTTTTTTTACCATGAGCAAGAGCAATTAAAGGATGTGCAGGGTTAATGAATAGCTCTGCTAAGAAAAATTAGAGGGTATGATAAAAATGTAACTTTTGAATGCATGATTACTGAGAATTTATCTGGAATGGAGGGGAAAACCCCAAAACCCTCAAGGCTTAAGGTTAAAAGTATATTTTGATCAAGATAAATAAAAATAAATCTATACCCTTACTATTGCAAAGAAGTTAACAAAACATTGCTGTTAAACCAAAAAAAAAAAAAAAAAAAGAGAGAAAATCTTAAAACCACTAGAGAGAAAAATATGATATGTAAGATGACAGCAGACTTTATATTTATATCAATAAATGCCAGAAAACAATACAGCAGTATTTTACTTTGGTGGGGGAAAATAATTATAGAATTTTGAGAGCAAAATATTTTTTAATGACTACAACTTAAAAACCCACTGAGGCTCACTGAAAGATCTATCAGAAGAGAGATTTCAATAGGAAGAGGTAAGTCTAGAAGGAAGATGTAGAATTCCAAAATAATGTTGAGCACAAGTGATATAATTCTAGTAAATTTGCTCTATAATACTAAAAATTTATTTTAATTGACTTATCTTTTAAAAAATTGAACTCCTAGTTTTGTTGGCCCTTTCCATTAATTTTATAGTTCTTATTTATTTCTGCTCTGGTTTTAGTATTTCTTTCTTTACAACTTTGGGCTTAGTTTGTTTTTGTTTTTCTAGTTCCTTGATCTATAATGTTAGGCTGTTTGAGATCTTTTTTGGTGTGTGTATTGCTGTCAACTTTCCTCTTAGAACTGCTTGTGCTGTATTTAATTGAATTTCTACAGTTAACAAGAGTGTAATAGATTACAAGAAATAGTTTTAAAATTATATATTTTTGAACAAATTAAAATTCTTTAAAGTTTTGCATATTTAGTTGCATACGAACTTCAAAAATCTTGCAATTTTATATCTGTTCCTACAGTTGTCAGGTTTTTGTTTTATTTTGCACACTGCAAGTTTCATGGGGTATTATTTGAATAACTAAACATTAACTCTAAAATTTTCTCTAATAGAATAAGGTCCTTATAAATGAATATGGAATAAATTGAGTAAGTTGCAGTGTACTTACTCACTATTTTCTTTGCATCTGTATGACTTAGAGCATTGCTTGACACATAGAAAATACTTTGAGTTTGTTTGATGTTATTCACATCCCTTCCCTGCTGCCCATGATTATATCTGTGGGAAAGGTTGTTAGATTTTCATTTCTAGTCATGAACTCTTCTAAATACCAATCTCATGTTTTGGCTGTCAGCTCAATTCTGGTATAATTACCCAACTAAATTTCTAAATGAAAACGTGTGAAACAGTAGTCCTTATTCTTTTCACCTTCTAATGTCAAGAGGCAGTGAATGGCCTTCTCACCATCTTATTTCAGTTAATAGTTCTATAGATTTCCTAAGTTTGAACTCTGCACACTTTTACTCCCTTAGCTCCCTCCATATGCAGTCAGTCACCCAGTAGCCTCAAGTCTTGTTTTTATATTACTTGTCATTCAGCTGTTTCAGTTCAGATTCTTGCTCCTATCTGAATTGCTGCAATAATTTTTTTAAACTGTTAATTGCATCACCTTTCTAATTCATTGTCTGTGGAATTAAGTTTAAATTCTTTGGCCTGACATTCAAACCTTCCTTTCTTTAATTTTGTACTAATTAGTTAGGATTGCATTAATTTGCTAGTAACAAGATGTCTGATAGTAGGTACGTGATTTCTGGCACAGATTTGGCTGCTTGGGCCTGCCAGGTGTTTTTCTCTTGGCCTTTCCTTCATGTCTGCCTCATGGTGTTGTGGTGACTGCCTTATCCCAAATTCGTGGTCAGATTCAGGTAGAAAGAAGGTGAAGAGAAAAAAGCAAAAAAGATCATGCCAGCTAGGTCAGCCTCAAAGATGGTCCTCAAAGAACTATCCAGTAACTTCCACTTAAATCTCATTTGCTGAAACAAGTTCATGTAACTATCCATCTGTGGGGAAGTACAGTGTGTTTTTTGGGCACTTAGGTATCTCCAATAAAATTGAGATTCTGTATCAAGGAAGAGAATATTGATTGAGTAGGTCACTAACAGTCTTGCCACAAGTATCATTTGTTTTTGATCCTTTCCCTAGTGGTATAATTTCACACACTTCACTTTAATTCACCTCAATAAATTGAGCATAAACATGTCTTTTTATCTTTCTTTTTATTTTGGTACTGGAGATTGAACTCAGGGGCACTTGACAACTGAGCCACATCCCTAGCCCTATTTTGTGTTTTATGTAGAGACAGGGTGTCACTGAGTTGCTTAGCGCCTTGCCATTGCTGAGGCTGGCTTTGAACTCGCGATCCTCCTGTGTCAGCCTCCGTAAGTGCTGGGATTACAGGCTTGCGCCACCCTGCCCGGCTTGTCTTTTACCTTTCTACCTTCCTACTCTTTAGCACATTCAGTCTCTTGGAATATCTTTCTTCTTGCATTCATCTAAGTTCAATCTATTTTTCAAGGTCAGTTTTAAATCTTTTTAATGAAGCTCATTGGTGATTCCAGCTTGAATGTTGGTTTTCCCCTCCAGATAACATTAAGCAATTGTCAGAGTAATTCGGTTGTTGAGTAGTCATGTTTCTTCGGCTGTCTATAACTGATTTTAATGTTGTTTTTGTTAGTATCACATATTTGTATTACAATTTTTTAGGTTAACTGGAGTTTTATGATTGCTGGAAGTTTATGATCCGATTTCTTGCACTGTGCTTTGTATGTAGCAGTATACAATAAGAGCTTTGAGAGTCACTGCTATCAAGAAGACTTCTTTGTGTATGAGGGGTAACTATTTAATATCATTTTGATTTGTACCGTCTTTTTTTTTTTTTTCCCCTAATAGGCCAGTGTTCTGAGAAAGACTCTGCATGGGAATGGCTTGCCTTACAATGACAGAAATGGAAACAACATCCACATCTCCTGTACATCAGAATGGTGATATTCCTGGAAACACTAATTCTCTAAAGCAAATAGATCCAGTTCTTCAGGTGTATCTTTACCATTCCCTTGGGAAAGCTGAGGGAGATTATCTGAAGTTTCCAAGTGGAGAGTATATTGCAGAAGAACTATGTATTGCTGCTTCTAAAGCTTGTGGTAAGTATTAAAAATCAGCATTTTTTCTTTGTACTGATAGATCATTGCTTTGATTATGCTACTCCAATCCAGTGCATATGGGTAATGCAGGTGTGTTTTCACATGCATAAAAAAGAACATCACTAGAAGAGAATTTAAGGTGACTTTGCCTTGGGCTGCTTATAAATATTTACTGGGCATTTTTTTTAAGGCCATATAAGGTGACTAAAAAATTCTGTCGTGAAGTATCTCATAACTTAATCTATTTTTATTAGAGTATTTTAGTTATACATAGTAGTTGGGTTCATTTTGACAAAATCATACATGCATAGATTTTGATTTACTCTCTTTCAGTCCCTGGTGCCTTCCTTTCCCTCTCCTCCTCCTTCCTGCATTCTTCTTCCTCTACTCTGTAGATCTTCCTTTTACTTATTTATTTATTTTTGTTGAGTGCTTTATACACATGCACAAAGGTAGAATTCACTACAGTATATTTATGTATGCACATAGCATGATTTTTAAAATTAATTCCACATGTCCCCCTCTCCCATTCCTCCTCCCTTCCTGTCTATCTCTTTCTTTCACTCCACTGATCTTCTCTATATCTTTACAATATTTTATCCCCGATTCCCCCTTGTTTCTCTTATTTTTTTTTAGTTTCCACATAGAAGACAGAACATTTGACCCTTGATTTTCTTGGCTTATTTCACTTAGCACGAAGTTCTCCATTTCCATCCATTTACTTACCGATGCCATAAGTCTGTTCTTTATGGCTGAGTAAAATTCCATTGTGTGTGTATATATATATATCTACCACATTTTCTTAATTAATTCATTCATTGATGAGCATCTGGGCTAGTTCCATAATGAACCTATTGTGAATTGTGCTTCTGTAAACATTGATGTTGCTATATCACTATGGTATACTGATTTTAGTTTGTTTGGATAAATACCAAGGAATAACGGATCATCAGGGATAACTGGATCATATGGTGGTTCCACTCCTAGTTTTTTGAGGAGTCTCCATACTGTTTTCCAGAGTAGTTTTACTAACTTGTAGTTCCACCGACAGTGTATGAGAATACCTTTCCTCCACATCCTTGCCAGCCTTTATTCATATTTGTATTCTTTATAATTACCATTTTAACTGAAGTGAGATGAAATCTTAGTGTAGTTTTGATTCATGTTTCTCTGATTGCTAGACATGTTATTTGTTGACCATTTGTGTTTCTTCTTTTAAGAAATGTCTGTTTAGTTCTTTTGCTCATTTATTGATTGAGTTGTTTGTTTTTTTGATGTTAAGCCTTTTGAATTATATATATTTGCTGGATATTAATCCCCTGTCATAATAGCTGGCAAAGAATTGATCCCATTTGTAGGTTCTCTCTTCATGCTCTTAACCATTTCCTTTGTTGTGCAGAAGCTTTTTAATTTGATGGTATGTCATTTATTGATTTTTGGTTTTATTTCTTGAACTTTTTAAGGGTTTTGTTGAGGAAGTTATTGCCTGTACCAACATGATGGATTGTTTATCTAGTATTTTCTTTCAGCATTTGCAGTTTCTGGTCTAATTCCTAAGTTTTTGATCCACTTTGATTTGTCTTATGTGCAGGTGAGAGATAGGGATCTAGTTTCATTTTGCTTCATATGGATATCCAGTGTCCTAGCATTATTTGTTAAAAAGGTTATCTTTTATCCAACATATATTTTTGGCACCTTTGTCAAGTATCAGATGACTGTAAGTTTGTGGGTTTATCTCTGTCTTCTATTCCGTTGGTTTTCATGTCTATTTTGATGCCAATACCATGCTGTTGTTACTATAGCTCTGTAGAAGATCAGGTATTGTATTGCCTCCTGCATCACTCATAGGTTTTCTTTGGCTGTTCTGAGTCTTTTATTTTTCCAAATGAATTTAAGGATCATTTTTTCTAGTCTGTGAAGAATGTCCTTGGTTTTTTGATGGGGATTGCATTTTATCTGTATATTGCTTTTGGTAGTATGGCCATTTTGACAATATTAATTCTGCTTATCCAAGAGCATGGAGGTGGGGGAAGGTTTCCATCTTCTTGTGTCTTCTTCAATTTCTTTCTTCAGTGTACTCTAATTTTTATCCTAAAGATATTTAAGCTTCTTGGTTAGATTAATTCCCAAGTATATTTTTTTGAGGTTACTGTGAATGGCATAGTTTTCTTGATTTCTTTCTCAGCAGAAACACTGTTGTAGTATAGAAAGTTATTGATTTATGAATGTTGATCTTGTATCATGGTACTTTACAGTATTCATTTATCACTTCTAGAAGTCTTCTGGTAGAGTATTTTGGATTATGTCATCAGCAAAGAGAGATAAGTTGACTTCTCCTTTTCCTATTTGTATCCCTTTAATTTCCTTCTTTTGGATTGCTTGGGCTAGAGTTTCAAGAACTATATTGAATAGAAGTGATGAGAGTGAATATCCTTGTCTTAATTCTGATTTTGGAGGAAATGCTTTTAGTTTTTTTCCATTCAGTATGTTTGGTTTGGGTTTGTCAAATATAGCCTTTATAATGTTGAGGTAAGTTCCTTCTATTCTTAGTTTCTTCAGCATTTTTAACATGAATGGGTGCTGGATTTTACCAAAAACCTTTTTTGTGTCTATTGAGATGATTATATGATTCTTAGTTATATTTAAATGATGATTTACACTCATTGATTTGCATATGTTGAACCAACCTTGCATTTCTAAGATGAAACCCACTTGATCATTATATATTATCTTTTTGATGTGTTTTTGAATGCAGTTTGCTAATATTTCATTAAGGATTTTTGCATCTATGTTCATCAGGGATATTGATCTGTAGTTTTCTTTCCTTGCTGTGTCTTTGTCTAATTTTGGTATCACGGTTTTTCTGACTTCATAGAATGTATTTGGGAGTGTTCCTTTCCTTTCAATTTCATGGATTAATTTGAGAAAGATGTTATTAATTTTTCTTTAAAGGTCTTGTAGAACTCTGTTGAGACTCCATCTGATCCTGGGGTTTTCTTTGTTAGAAGACTTTTAATTGCTGTTTCAATTTCATTGCTTTTTATTGGTCTATTTAGATTTTCTTTATCTTCTTGATTCAAGTTGGGCAGGTCGTATGTGTCTAGAAATTTATCAGTGTCTTCTAGATTTTCCAGTATATAGGAGGATAAATTTTCAAAATAGTTTGTAATGATCTATTACATTTCAGAAGTATTTGTGAGCTAGAATATGGTCTATTTTGGAAAAGGTTCCATGAGCTGCTAAGAAGAAAATAAATTGAGCTCTTTTGTGGTGAAATATTCTGTAGATGTCTGTTAGGTCCATTTGATTTATAATATTATTTTGGTCAGAAATATCTGTATTGATTTGGTTTGATAACCTCTCTGTTGGTGATAAGGGTATGTTGAAACCATCCAGTGTTATTGTATTATGTTCTGTACAGTATTTCATGTCAAGAAGTATTTCTTTTCTTTTTTTTTTTTTTCTTGGTAATTAGCTGCATTGACCTATGGGGCATATATTTACAATCTTTGCATCTTATTGTTGGATTGTTCCCTTTACCAGTATGTAGTGGCCTTGTTTGTCTCTTCTTATTAATTTCTGATTGATTTATGCTTTGTCAGATATGAGACTAGGTACTCCTGGTTGTGTTTGTGTGAAAAATCTTTTTCCATCCTTTTATTGTCAGCCTATGGGTGTTTGCCTATAAGTCTTTTTCAAACAGCAGATAGTTGGATCTTGTTTTTAGACCCATTCTGCTAATCTATGTTTTTAAACTAGGGACTTGAGACCATTTGCACTCAGTGTTATTATGGATAGGTGTTTGTTATTTCCTGCCATTTTGGTTTTTTTCTGTTTAATTCTGACTTAATTTTAATTTAGTTGGTTTCTATTCTAGTGATCTTCATTCTTTGGGAGCTTTGGGGTTTGTTTTTGGGTTACTATGGATGCAGTCTATCTTTGAGTATTCTTTGTAGTCTGGCTAAGTGGTCATGAATTCTTTTATTATTAATCATGAAAAGTTTTTATTTCTTCATAGATTTTGAAAGACGGCTTTGCTGAATGTAGCAATCTTGACTGGCAATTGTTTTTGCTTAGAGCTTGGAATATCTCATTCTAGGCCTTCCTTGATTTTAGGGTCTGAGTTAAGAAGTTGGAAGTGAGCTTTATTGGCTTGCCTCTAAATGTGACCTGACATTTTATTTCTGCAGCTTTTAATATTCTTTCCTTAATTTCTGTGTTAAACATTTTGATTATAATGTGTCTTGAAGAGATTCTGTTTTGATCTTGTCTATTTGGGGTCCTATATGTGAATATCTATTTCATTTCCAGTAGGGGAAATATTTTCTGTTATTATCTCATTGAAGATATTCTTAATGCCTTTAGTCTGTTTCTCCACATCCTCTTCTATCTCAAAGACTCTCAGGTTTGTTCTCTTGATGCTGTTCCAGAGTTCTTGTATATTCTGATCATGGTCTTTTATTTTTTGTCTTTTTAAAATTTGCATACTGAGTATTCAAGTTCATATACCCTGTCTTCAAGACCTGATATTTCTATGAAATCTAATCTGGTGGTGATGCATTTAAGAGAATTTTTAATTTGATTCATTTTGACTTCCATTTTCAGGAATTCTCATATTTTTTATTATCTCTATTTTTTCATTTAAACAGTCTTTCATCTCCTGTATTTGCTCTCTTAATTTGTTCCTTAGAAGGTCTAAGTTCATTGAACATTTTATAAATCAGTTTTTTGTAGTCTTTTTCTGGAATTTCATTCACTGGCATATTGTTGAGGTGTTGTAAACTTTTTTTTTGGCAGTGGGAGAGACTTACTTGCCTGTTCCCTCATGTTTTCTTCCATCACTTGAGATGGATTCCCCTTCCCTATCTTCTTTGTTCTGGGGCTTCTCTCTGTTTTTGATGTAGAAGTAGATGTTGAGAAGTGGGACTTGAGGTCCCTGCTTGGTTGTTCCTTCCTGGGGCCTGGTTGTTGTTTTGGGTTTTTTTTAAATCCTCTATTTTATGTGTTGAAGTATCATTGAAGCTTGGGTGGGGTTAGGTCATAAATGGGATGAGATTTGCTGTTACTTGACTGAGTTGTGAGTATTGCTTGGCAGCAGGATCTCTTCACTGTGAGCCTTTTAAAAAATCTTTCAAAATTCAAATAAAGACAAAGCATTTTAAAAAATTTTAAAATGGTGGAATATAAAAACATTTAAAATTCTTCATAAGAAATAAAGGGCTTGTTTCCACTGAGGTTATCAAAATTCTTGGCAAGGATGAATTTTCATTCTTTGTATTTATTTTTGGGCTCTCTAACTCTTGGGTGAAGGGATAGAAGTCGTTAGGTCCATCTCTGTGTTCTTTACCTAGCTGCCAGGCATGTGGCTAGGAGCCAAATAGTAGCTCTCAGCTTCCTGTCTCCCAGTATAGGGTGGGATGGGCTTGGGAGTGCTGACAAATTGTCTACTCCTGTAGTGGGGGTGGTGCATGGTTCTCAATTGGAAGTTCCAGTAGTTGGGATTTGATCTTCACTGACTTTTGTAGCTCTGTTGTTAGGTATTTGAGATTTGATTCACATCCCCTATTGCTGCGGAGATGCTGATCTCCGCAGGACATCTGGGTCTGGGTCCTTCCCATGAATTATACTTTTAGGGTATAGAGGAAACTCTATTTGTGCTTCCCCTCCCCTCAGCAGCTGTGCCTGCTACTGACAGGCAGGCTGGCACCCCTGTAATATTATTTCTTATATTATATTTGAAGTTTCTGATTTTGTGTGTCTGTATGGTTTCTTTTACTGTCTAGTACTGAATTTGAGTGAGTTCCCTTAGTTACCTGCTTTGCTGAGGAGCAGTCTTTCCATTCTTTGAGTTTGGAGCTAAGGAACTGCTGGGAAGTGTATCCTTCCTCTAATCTGCCACTTTCTCTCAACTCTCATAACTCAAACTTAAAGCTTCATCTTGAGTGCAGCATAAAAACAAAGTGTTGGACTATGTATTCAATTTAAAATCTTGATGAATCAACATTTCACAACCAAGGTTGAAGATATTTTTGTGGTTAGTTGTTGAAGATCTCTATCATTCTCTCCTCATAAATACAGTTTTATTATTTCTTTGGTGTATCTAAAAATAGTTTAGTCTTCAGATTCTGTCTTTATAGAGTATCCAAAACTATAGACTATAGAACTCTTTCTAAAAAACTAACACGTCTTACTAGACCATTGAGATTACTAAAGAGACTATATCATGGATCTAATTTTTAAATGTTCTTTTACTGGAAGGACCAATTGATGTTTATTTTTGTTTTGAAGACTAGTATGATTTTAATTCTAGAGGTAAATTAAATGTCTAATATAATATTCATAAGAATGTGCTGTAACATTTTATTCTGTCTTATTTAACAATGTAGATGAGATTAGCTGATCAGTATAGGTAAGAATAACCATTAAATGTGAGTTGGAGGAAATGATTTTCATATATTTAGGTTTTATTTAATATCTTTTTTTAAAAATATTTTTTTAGTTGTTGATGGATCTTTATTTTATTCATTTATTATTTATATGTGGTGCTGAGGATTGAACCCAGTGCCTCATGCATGTGAGGCAAGTGCTCTACCACTGAGCTGCAATCCCAGCCCCTTGTATATTTAGTTTTGAACTAGAATATAAAAGTAAAGTGCACTAATATTAATTGGAAGATGAACAGTTTAAATTTGTGAACAGTATGTATTCATTGACATAAATTTACTTTTATTAAGTGTAATTCTTAAAGCAATGTTTCCAAAGAGGGAGTTTCATAAATCAAAATGATCGATTTCTAAGTAGCAACAGGTATTTGTCCCAAGTCTATAGTGGTTATTTTCTTAAGATTAGTTGATGAATAATTTAGGTCAATTACTTATACAATGTTTACTACATCATTAGTTTGCATTTATTAACATCTTGAAATCATCACATTCTCCATTAGTGTCTCTTTTAGTTACTAATAAAATGTACATTGTTATTTTAAAATAAAATTTAACTTCAAATTTATAGATTTCCTACAATATCTGCCAACTATTTTAGATTTATTTCTTTTAGGTTTTCCATAAAAAGTCTACTTGTATAAAAGTATTGCACGCAATCATTATTTCTTTCTACTCTAAATAAAGTTCTAGTTGCATTTGAAAATGCCCTAATAGAATATAGTTTAAAGAAACTACAAATCCTAAAAAACAAAAAACCTCTAAAAGTTTTGTGGTAGGAATTTCAAAGTAACTGTATTCCTGATTCTTTCCAAGTAGTTCAAAAGTTTTTATAACCTTGTAAATTTTGTTTTACTTGAATGACAATTTCAGCTCAGACCATGATTTAAATGGTCAATTGGCCAGTTGAGTAGCTTTTATAATTTGTTATATATGAGATGGAGGAAGTAAGTGTCAAGGCATAAAGCACGTGAGCTTTAATCATTTTTTAAATCTCATTTCACTTATATTTTTAATTTGAGAAGCCAATGAGAAGAGATAGGTTTGGAGCAAAACTTGCCATTCTAATTGTTGTTTCTTTTCAGTAGTGCTATAGATGTATTTCCATTAAATAATGAATGGGATGCTGGAAAAGACGAAACAATGGGAAAAGAAAAAGAAAAGCTGATGGGAGGCGTAAAAATAGTTTACAGAGATTGTTTCAGACATTAAGTCCCCTTTTGTCTTTGGGCTTTGCTGAATCCTTTTAAAATTTTTTCTTATTTGACCAAAGTTAAAGGTAAGTTTACTAGACTGCTCTGTACTTTGCTCACAGTTTGTTTTAGGAAGAGTGAGTTGCCTCCCATTTTTATGTTTGAGACCTATCCAGCTACTGAGAGCTACTGATATATAGCTGTTTAAAAATATGGATATAACAACTTTATAATACCAGAAAAATTCTTTTAATGTTAAATTGTTTAATTAAAAAATTATAAGTACTCTATAGAAATAATACTTGAAACCAAAAAGTTTTTATTTTGCTTTGTTTTGTTTTAAAAACCAGAAGTATAGTGTAGCTAGAAGTTAGTGGTCTTCATGCCCTTAGTATACTGTTTGAATCACTATAGCTTGGAAGTAAGCTTTTTTTTTTTTTTTTTTTTTTTTTTTTGTGGTGCTGGGAATCAAACCCAGGGCCTTGCATGTAATAGGCAAATACTCTATTGAGCTACATCCCTGGTTTTGAAATCAAGAATTATGAGTCTTTCAACTTTCTTGTTATTTTATAAGATTATTTTGGTGATTCTAGTCCTTTTAATTTTTACATGAATTTTATGATTATCAGTTTCTGCAAAAAAGACATCTGAAATTTCAGGAGTGGTCGCATTGCGCATACAGGTTAATTTGGGGAGTAGTATCATCTTAACCGTGTTAAGACCTTCAGTCCAATCTGTGAACCTGTAATGTCATTTTGCTAACTTCAGTATATATATTTTTTCTAGCAATATTTTATAGTTTTCAGTTTTTTATCTTTGAAATTTATTCATGGGTATCTTAATCACTTGGATATTAGGGTAAATGGAATTCTTTCCTATTATCCTTTTTGAATTGTTCATTGCTAGTGTATAGAAATACAAATAGTTTTAGCCCTGGGTGTGTAGCTCAGTGGTAGAGCACTTTCACGGCATGCCTGAAGTCTTGGTTACAATCCCCATTACTGAAGAAATAAAGTACTACTGATTTTTATTATTTTTGTGTGTTGATATTATGTTCTGAAACTTTGATGAATTCATTTATGATGTCTAATCATTTGGGAAGGATTTATTATTTTTTGTATATAAAATCATATCATTTGTAAAATGTGATGGTTTTAATTTGTTTCCCATTTGGATGCCATTTATTTATTTGTTTATCTCTCTATCTATGCCTAATTGCTTTGGCTAGAACTTTCATTACAGTGTTTAATAAAAGTAGTGAATGTTAGCATCTTTGTATTATTTCTGATCTTAGGGGTAGGCTTTTAAACTTTCATCAGTGATTAGGATATTACCTGTTATTTTCATAAATACCCTTTATCAGATTGAGGAAGTTCCCTGCTATTCCTAGTTTAAATTTGATTTTCATTACAAAAGGGTAGTGGATTTCATCACATACTTTTTGTGTATAAATTAAGATGATATTTTTTTCTTTCATTATATTACTTTCATAAGTTGAACCACCCTTGTATTCCTGGGGTAAATTCCACTTGGTCATGGTGAATAATCCTTTTAATATGTTGCTGAGTGTAATTTGTTACTATATTGCTGAGGAAATTTACATCTATATTCATCAAGAGTATTGGTTTGTAGTTTTCTTTTCTCCTAGTGTCTTCTTCTGATTTTGGAAACAATGTCAATCTCAAGGGATAATTTAAAAAATATTGCCTTTTTGGAATATTTTTGAGTAGGCCTTGTTATTTTCCTTTAAATGATTGATAGAAATCACAAATGAAGCCATCTGGTCCTGAGCGTTTATTTCTTGAGAAGTTTTTGATCACAGTAATCAATCTTTTTTTGTTGTTGTTTTTTTGGTACCGGGGATTGAACTCAGGGGTACTTGACCACTGAGCCATATCCCTAGCCCTATTTTGTATTTTATTTAGAGACGAGGTCTCACTGAGTTGCTTAGTGCCTCGCCGTTGCTGAGGCTGGCTTTGAACTTGTGATTCTCCTGTCTCAGCCTCGCAAAGTGCTGGGATTACAGGTATGTGCCACTGTGCCCAGCCAATCTTTTTATTTCTTATAGATTTGTTTAGATTTTCTATTTCTTGTTGAGTAGTTTTTAAATAGTTTTTTTAGAAATATTGGTGTTTCATGTTGGTTGTATAATTGTTGGGAATAATTTGTTATGGTATTTCTTATAATCTCTTTTATTTATGTAATGTCAATTGTATTGTACATACATTAATTTCTAATTTTGGTAGTTTGAATCTTTTTCTTCTTTTTTCTTATTCAGTCTAGCTAAAGGTTTGTTTTTAAATTACCATTTCATAGAACCAACTTCTGGTTTCATTGATTTTTTTTTTCCCTATCATTTTCTGTTATCTCTTCTTTTGTCTCTGCTCTAGTCTTTATTATTTTCTTTTTTCTATTTGCTTTGGGTTTAGTTTTATTTCTTCCCTTAGTTCCTTAGGGTGTATAGAGTTAGGTTGGGTTATTGACTTGACTTGATGCTTTCATTCTTTCTTTTCTTTTCTTTCTTTTTTTTTTTTTTTTGCATTATTGGGAATTAAACCCAGGTGTGCTTTACCACTGTCCTATATCCCCAGTACTTTTTATTTTGAGACATAGACTCACTAAGTTGCCAAGGCTGGTCCTAAGCTTGTGAGCCTTCAGCCTTAGACTCTTAAGTCTCTGGGATTACAGGTGTGCACCACCTTGACTGGCTTCATTTTTAATGTAGATGTTTACAACCATAGCTTTCCCTCTATCTACTGTTTTCTCTGCATCCCATAATTTTTTATGTGTTTTTGTTTTCATTTATCTCAGTGTATTTTGTAATATCCCTGTGGTTTCTTTTTTGACCCACGATTATTTCACATTATTAACCCAGATAATGTTGTTTTTATCTCTTATAACAATTTTTTCCTTTATAGTCTGTTTGGTGTGATATTAGTGTAGTTATGCTTGCCTGCCTTTGCTTACTGTTCTTCCTATCTTTTTTCTTTCAATCTATTTGTGCCTTTAGATTTTAAGTGAGTTTCTTATAGATAGCATATAGTTGGGCCATTATGAAGTGAAAATTTAGAGTCTTCTCTCAGTGTCCTTCCACTGGCACGGATATGGCCTTTCTATTTTCTAATATATGTGAGTGCTTTTCAGTGCCCTAATTTCCCAAAGAAACTTTCTCCCTGTATTTCCTGTTTGGCTTTCACCATGTCTGTTGTTCACCTCAGCTTTAGACCTTTGCCCCACATGGCATTAATTGTTAATTTGCCTTACAATGTTGTCAAGATTATCTTCTCTGTATGGCTGCTTTTCTACCCAGAGAAAGTTCTGAATTATGTGAAACACAGGTGAGTTTCTTGCATCAGTTTTTCAGTTAGCCTCTAGTAATATCAAAAGAGAAAAAGAGTTCACTGAGGCTAAGGTTGACTCTGAACACTCTACAGCCAGGAAGCAGAGTTCCACACTGAGACCACCTTTTGCCATCCTCAACATCTTGCTGAATAGGAAAGGGATGGTGCGAGGGAAAGTAAAAATGCTGCAAAACTTTCCTAACATTTTAAAGTTATTATCTTCTTGATTCAGCATTATTTGATTGCTACATACCTTTGACTATTTGCCAGAGTTTTCATGAAGTTCACTCTGACAATTTTTACTGTTTTTTTCTTTCTTACTTTCTCTTAAAAATTTCTTTGGAATAATAGACCCTTGGAGCAATGTATTCCACCATTTTCACAGCTATCCCTCTTCCCTTACTTCTATAATCATGGTTCCCTTTAGTTCTTTCAACATATTTGCAATGGCTGCTTTGAATTATTTGTTAAATCTGACATCATCTTATAAGCAGTATCTGCTGCTTTCTTTTTTCCTGTGTATGGATTACACTTTTCTGTTTCTTTGCATTTGTCATAATCTTTTTTGTTAAAAACTGGATATTTAAATAATACAGTAATCTGGATACTGATTTATTTTGGGGATTTTCTGATTATTTTATTAAAATTTTTTTCCAAAGTCACAGAATTGAGGCCCTTCTTAGACTTACTGAAAAATAATGTGTATTTTAACACAGTCCCTAGGTTATTCTTAGACACATTGAAGTTAGAAAAGTATTAGTCTAGCTGATTCAGTTAGGAGAAATAAGCAAACAATAAAAAAGTACTTATTTATGTAGCTTATCTAACCCAGTTAGGGCATGCTACTGGGGATCTTTGCTATAGAACTCATTCTTTGGTGCCATATGTTTTTAAGAACTTTAATCATATCATTACTTTTATTCTTCCAACTCTCTTATGAGCTCAGTTTTTTGTCCTAATTCCATAGGTGATGAAATAGGCTTAGAGAAATTATCTATTACAAGTTTGTCAAGCTAGTACTTGGCAGAACTTGGATTTAACCCTCTATTTATGGGTTAAATAGAGCTTATGCTGAATCACTATATTGCCACTTTTCAAACTGAAACTCTTTTGAATGAAAAGGGATGTTATAATTATGCTTTGGAAGAGAGGTTCAAGATGGTGGGTTAGAGGAAGAATGCATAGCTAGTTGCTCCATGTCTTGGGATTTAAGCATTGGGAATACTGCTTCTCAGCCAGGTGGGTGGAAGAGATTTCACTAAAATTCAGTATTGGACAATCAGAGTATCTTGGAGATTCAGAAATTCAGGTGTATTGTACAAAGAAAATGGTACATTGGAAACAAGCTTGTCGAGGTAGGGGCAAAGACAGTGGCATTGTTTCACTACAGAGGGGAAGGATAACACAGAGAAAGAAATACAATGGATAGATCTGGTATGGAAAAATCTGTAGACCAGAAAAGCAGCCTGAATGTAGCTGGTCCAGAGTCTGCACTGTGAACTGGTATCTGAAAAGTGCTGTTTCTCTACTGGCAAGTGGAGGACAGCTCAGGCAGCAGCCATTCGGAGGAGGCCACACTGCAGCTTGCTGCTGCAGGAGCAAGGGAGATCATAACAAGCATTGCCATACTCTCCTGGTAAGCACCTACCATTCAGCTTAGGGATAACTGGCAGAATGTGAGTGAAACAGGCACAGAGAAGAGTGTACCCAGGGGGATTCAAGTCAGAAAACTGAAGGGGAGCCCATCTCCTTTTTCTTTGAATCTGATGGTTCACATGATAAGCTGAAGAGCGTTGTGAGTCTTAACAGGTAGATGTGAGCATACTCAGACTAATCCTGGGAAGGCTGTGTTCTTGGGCAGCAGAAGTCTGTGGAGGTTTGGCTCCTTTGTGGCCTTGAGTATATTTCTTTGTAGGCTTCTGAGATCCACTCTTCACAGGCCATAGAGGTATGTTGATCCAATCTCTCCAGAGCACGTAACATCCAACAAAGCCTCTAAGGCCTGATTACTGATTAGACCTAAGCCCCATCCACAAGAACTTCTCTCATAGAACTCTGCAGTAACCCTACCTGGAGAGTGCATTCATCTGGTCTGTGCAGACAAAACTCCAATTGAAAGTACATCTAACTCCATCCTGCCTTATATTCATGAGAAGGGAAGATGAGAGCTATTTCAATCAGCTTAGGTTTGGGCCAGTCCAATTGGCAGCTTAGTGAACACCACAAAACACTACCCTGCTCCCTCTCTCTCTTAGTAAATATCCCAAGAAGAAACAGAAATAAGGACAGTTATGTGAAGGCAGTGATCATCCATTATTATCAGTGTTTTGACCACCTCAGTGGATACAGTTCCTCGATATTTCATTAAGAATATTTTCTTCTGTTTTTGTTTGTTTGTTTTTGTGTGTGTTGATATGTGTGTGTGGTTATATGTACATATACATATTTGTTTCTTTTACTCATTTTTAGAATTTAATAAAATGTTATTTTGTCTTGCCTTCTCTTTTGAGGATTAGGGCTTTTGGTTTATTTTATTTTTGTTTTGTTTTGCTCTTTTATTTGTTTCTTCTCTCCTCCTTTTTTCTCACACTAATAACCAAATTCTCTCTTTTTCCCTTTTTCTCTTCCTTTACTTTGTTTTCCTATTTTTCTACTCCTTCCTTATAACCATCACCTGCAACATCTGTTATAGATTCTGTTTTCTTTTTTGACCATTGTTAAACTCTCTTCTACCTGTCTTTCACATTTTCTTTTCTCTTAGAAATACAATACAGATGTATTTTTGCCATCTTGTTAGAACTAATTAGTTTATATAACTTCTGCCCCCACCATTCATGATGGTGCAATTATTACTGGTCTGGATAACATAGTTGACACCTGCTATTTGCTTTAATGCAAGATCAAGTTCATGCTTATTTATTGTTTTTGCTTTTGGCACATGCTGACCCCACTGTTTTCTGTTCATTGTAGTAATTGATGTTGTAGATGTCATAGTAGGAATCAGGTGTTTATTTTAATGCTTATATTATATGCATCAGGTGTTGCTATTATTTTCCCTTTTTCTGTGAGTTAATAGGAAACTATAGGGACACTACAAGTTCACAGGGTAGAGAATCTGTTGCTAAACTAAACTCAGCCAAAAGGCAGGACACTTTGCTCTACATACAAATAAACAATATCCAAACTTCAGCTATACTTTTTTTTTTTTGGTACTGTGCCTTCAACCCAGGGACACTTTACCATGAATTACATCCCCAGAATTTTTAATTTTTTTTTTATTTTATTTTGAGACAGAGTCTAGGTTGCTAAGGACCTAGCTAAGTTGCTAAGGCTGGTCTTGAATTTGAGATCATCCTGTCTCAGCCTACCAAGTCACTGGGATTATAGGCATGTACCACCACATATAGCTTCAGCCATAGTTTTATAAAAGAATAGGAGAGACAAAAACCCAAACTAATGACCAGGCCCCAAGTAGGAATGGCTTGGAGTAGGCCTTCAGGTCCTACTCATGGACATCCACAGCTATAGCAAAATCAGAATTAATACAAGGTCTGTGATTACCACACCTGTAAAGGGGTATCAATCCAGAGCACTAGGACACTTTGGCAAGAGAAAGCTATGCCATAAAATGGACCCCAAAAAAGACTGGAAGAGAAATCCATCCCCAAAGATGCATGAAACTCAACGTAGGAAGATAAGTAATATGAAAAAACAAGGTAATACGACACTTTCTAAAGTGCATAATTCACCAGCAACTGTCCCCAGAGATATTGAAGTGGATGAAATAACAGATAAAGAATTCAAAAGAATGATTATAAAAATGATCAGTGAATTCTAAGAGAATGCAGAAAAACTGAATGAATTAAGGAAATCAGTATAGAATATAAATGAGAAATCAATGAAGAGATAGAAATATTGAAAAAGAACCAAACAGAAATTTTGGAAGTGAAAGTCACAAATCAAATAAAATGCTTAGCTGAAAGTCTTTCCAATAATGTAGACCATGCTGAATACAGAATCTCACAGCTGGAAGGCAAAGTGGCAAGCCTTGAACATTCAGACAGAATAAAGAAAATAAGTAACCATAACCAGAATATGCAAGAACTCTGGGACAACATTAAGGGTCAAATTTAGTATCATTGGAATTGAGGAGGGTTATGAGATGCATGCTAATTGGAATGGGAGGCCTCTTCAGGGAAATAATAACAGAAAAAATTCCAAACATTGAGAATGAAATGGACATCCAAATAGAGGATGCATTCAGACCACCAAATAGAGAAGATCAAAAAATGCCTAACATACAGAACAAGGGTAGAATTTAAAAGCCTCAAGGAAAAAATATCAGGTCACATTAGGGGTAAGCCAATCAGAATTACTTCTCATTTCTTAGTATAAACTCTAAAAGCCAGGAGAGCTTGGATTGGTGTGTTTCAAGTCCTAAAAGAAAATAACTGTCAACTAAGATTGTTTTATCCAGCAAGGCTATCCTTCAAAATCTAAGAGGAACGAAAATAATTTAGTTCCAAAGCAAAGAGAAACTAAAAGAATTCATGACTGCTAAATTCGCATTATAGAACTTACTTAAAGAAGTATTCCACACAGAAGAAGCAAAATACAAACCTTAGAACTCAGAAATGAACAAATCTCATTTGAGGATAGCTAAGTAAATGAGACCAAATAAAACATTGTCAATAAATCAAAATGGCAGGAATTAACAAATATCTCTCTGTAATAACGTTGAATGTAAATGGTCTCAACTCTCCATTTAAAAGACATAGGCTGGCAGAATAGATTAAAAAACAAGAGTGTTTTGCAAGAGTTGTTTACAAAACACTCGCCTTATAGACAAAGACAGTCACAGGCTGAAAGGGCAAGGGTAGAAATTGATATACCATGTGAATGGAGCCCCAAAACAAATAGGAGTAACTCTTATCCCAAAACAGACTTCAAGCCAAAATTAATTAGAAGAGATAAAGTAGGTCACTTCATACTAGTAAAGGGAATAATCCAACAAGAAGATATAACAATTATAAATATTTATGCCCCCAATATGGGTGTAGATAATTATATAAAAGAGATACTATTCAAATTAAAGCCATGGATAGACCCCAGTACCATAATACTGGGCAATATCAACATAACTTTCTTAACATTAGATAGGTCATCCAGCCTTAAACTCAGTAAAATTCTTTGGAGTTGGAAAGTATTATAAATCAAATGGACTTAACAGACATCTATAGAACATTTCATCTAACAACAGCTGAATACACTTTCTTTTTAATAACTCATGGAACCTTCTCCAAAATAGTTGGAAATCTCCCCCACTTTGTCCCTTTACCAATAAATAAGTCACTGTATGTGATAAATGTACTTTATTCTATAAAGGAAATTATGTAGTTAGGGAAATGCACAACAAAACTACACTGAGATTTCATCTCACACCAGTCAGAATGGCAGTCATTAAGAATACAAACAATAATATATGCTGGAGAAGATGTGGAGGAAAAGGAACACATTTTTGGTGAGATTATATATTGGTTCAACCACTATGGAAATCAATCTGGATGTTCCTCAAAAGACTAGGCATGCAACCACCATATGACCCAGCTATACCACTTCTTAGTATTTTTCCTAAGGAATTAAAGTCATCATACTATAGCAATACATGCCTTCCCATGTTAAAATCAGTGTAATTCACAATAGCCAAACTAAGTAACCAGCCCAGGTGTTCATCATCAGATGAATGGAAAAAAATGTGGTATATATACATAATCAACCATATCATTGTATGATTATATCAAATATATCATTTGCAGGAAAATGAGTGGTACTTGAGAACATTATTTTAAGCAAAATAAGCCAAACTCAGACGGTCCAGGGCCGTATGTCTTCTCTCATATGTGGAAGCTAGAGAGGAAAAAGGAAAAAAAATATATAAAAATCAAAGGAAGATCAGTAGTGTAAAGGGACCTGGGGGTAGGAGGAGAAGAAGGAGGAAGTGCTGGGGAGCTAAATTGGCCAAATTATAATTGTTATATGGTGTGCATGTACTAATATGTAACAATAAATCCCACCATTGTGGGCAATTGTAATGCACCAATAAAAATTTTAAAAAAATGCTTTGGTCATGCACAGTGGAACACATATGTGATCCTATCTACTTAGGAGGCTGAGTCAGAAGGATTAAAAGCTGGAGGCTAGTCTCAGCAACTTAGTTAGGCCTTGTCTCAAAATAAGCTAAAAAATAGGCTGGGGAGGTAGCTCAGAAGTAAAGTGCCCCTTGATTTAATCTCAAGCACTGCCAAAATACTAACACTAATACTAATTGTTATTATTGCTGCTGGGACACTACACATGAACTGAAATTATTTGGTCCAGCTGGCTTATATGCACATTCTATCTGTAACCACTAGGTTATATAGCACTTTTTTTCCTGTATAATTATTTTAGATTCAGAAACATTTATAGCTAATATACAATCCCACCTCAGTGCCTATGTACATTTTATTATTTCTGCCTGGAATTGCATAGAAAGTAATACCTAGTTTCTAAGGTACTTTGGCTTATGAATTACATTTTCAGAAGCCTTTTTTGAAATTTTCACTCTATGGACCCTTGTGATAATTTTTTTTTTACTTCTCTTCTGTACCTCTCTGTTCTTCTGTGGTCTCTGCTATCATTGCACTAAACTTTTTGAATTACAATTTTCCAATGTCTTGTCTCATCTACCATACTATGAGATCCTTAACATGAGGCATTCTTTTTCATTCTTGTATTTATAATACCTGCCTTACACCTGTTATAAAATAAGGACTTAATATTAACAGAAGGATGGGTAGTCCTCCTCTAGGATCTGAACGATAATTCTGGTAATGGCTTGGGAAAGAAAGAAACATACTGTAGTGATTTTTAATAGATAAGAGTAAAAAGAATTTGGACATGGCATACTGGTGTTGTAGTCAGCTTTTTTTGCTGCTGTGACCAAGAGACCTGACAAGAACAATTAAAGGAGGAAGTGTTTATTTTGGAGCTCATGGTTTTCGAAGTCTCAGTCTGTGGAAAGTCAACTAACTATTCCTGAGGGTATGAGGTGAGGCAGAACATTTTGGTAGAAGTATGTGGCAAAAGAAAGCAGCTCAGGACATGGCACGAAGAAGCAGAGAGAAGAGAGATTCCCCTTACCATGGACAAAATATATACCTGAAATGCATGCCCACAATGACCCACCTCCTCCAGTCACATCCTACCTGCTTATAGTTACTATTCAGTTAATCTCTATTAGTGAATTAATGCACTGATTATGTTATCGTTCTCATAACCTAATCATTTCACCTCTAGGCTATATTGCATTGCCTTACACATGAGCTTTTGGGGGATACCTCATATCTGAACTATAATAGTAGGGAAAGAAAGGGAGTTAACAGTGATTCTGAGGTTTCCTTGGGGTCCTGTCTTTTCATTATAAAATACATCTCAAATACAGTGTCACTACTTTTTTTTCTTTAGGACAACCAACTTAATGTGAATTACTAAGAAATATAACTGGTATAATATATTGCTGCAATTTTGGAATAAGAAATCTTTGACTAAACATGACTTATAATTGTTATTTTTTGTTATTTGTTTGCAGGGCTAATCCAACCAATTTTCTTTTGGTGCATATCCCCCTTTTCTGACCCCTTTGTGCCAATTTATATGTATACATATTCATTTTCTTATTTTGATACCTCCAATTAAGGTATAGAGTCTTAGTTATATTAAAAACTCATTATTCATCATTTTAGAAATTCTGATGAGTCGTGAATATGAATTCATTTTTCATGCTTTGTGTAAATGCTCTATTGTTTGAAAAATCATGGCATTGTATTCTAAAAAATCCTTACATTAAGAATAGAGACTAAAATTTTATTTAGATGGTGATATTTAAATTAAATGCCAGCTTTAAAATTAAGGTTCTCTTTCTAGTGTTTTTTTGAATGATGGAGTAGTAGGCCTTTTATGGCCCCTTCCTGGGCAGTTTCATCTCCCACTGTGTGTCTTGTGAATCTAGAACACTTACTTAGTTGCATACCTAGACACTTAGTGGTAGAGAAGAAGTATGTATACCTTCTAAATAAAAGTAATATGTTCAGGGCATAGACATGGAATTATGATGTTTGATTAGATGATATTAAATGTTCAAGTTTAAAACATTTTTCAATACAGAATTCACCTAGTCAAAATAATTTTTGATACATTATTTGAATTTATTTCCTGTCTCCTTATGATTATTTTAAAGTTTATGTAAGTCATTATTCTCTATAGTTTGAAGACGAATTATAGGGTGAACCCGCCTCATCTTTGTATTGTTTTACCTCCTTTTTATTCTTGGCAATCTTTTACTTTTTTCTCTTTTCTTTCACTTTTCTTCCTTTTTCACATGAGGGTTTTCCATTTCTATCTTCTGAATTCCTTTTAACAAAAATGAAGTTTCTTCTCCACTGTACTCTTTCCTTCCTGTTCTTATAGTCCCCATCCTAATGATTATGGCAGCCCTCTCTTGTGAATGTGTGTGATCTTTTTATCTTCTGCTCTTAAATTTATGTTTTGTTTTGTTTCTATTTTCTTACCTCCATACTACCCTTTTAGGAATACATAGGAGTGGTGGTTGGTTGAATTGGAATTTTCAATTTTTGTAGACCTCAATTTTTCTGAGTTGCATTTTACATAGCTTTCTCAGAACTATACCAGTTTACATTTCTAATAATACTATAACAGTATCATTTTCACTACAGCTCACTACTAGGTGTGTTATTCTTACTATTTTTGCTAGATGAATGGGTATAAAGTGCTTTCATATAATTTTCATTTGCATTCCTTCAGTTTTACATATTACTATCTTTTTACATGATTATTAGTCATGTGGGTTTGTTGTACTATGAATAAATTATTTCCATTTTTACCATTAATTTTTAATCCTGAGTTTTAATTATGAAATATGTCAAATATGTTTGTTTATAAAAACAAAATAGGTACTACTCTACTCACCACTGAACTTTGCAAATTTATAATTTAGCCATTTTTTTTTACTTCAAATGTTTTTAACATATTATTACGAAATTTTCTGATATTATTTCATTGAAAAGATTGTGCATCCTTTGGTTTATATCTCCAAGCCTTCATCTATCCCAGTAAATCTTAAATTTGATCTTTTTAGGTTATCTCATATTTTTTAGAAGTTCTGTTCATGGTCTCTTAACATCTTTTCTGTATGGCCCGTTTTGTTTTTAAGATTATATATTTTGTCTTCATTGTCTGAAATGCTATCTTCCATGTAATCTAGTCTGTTGGTGATGCTTTCCATTGAAATTTTAATTCGGTTTATTGATTCCTCCATTTTGAGGATTTCTGCTGGATTTTTTTTTCAGAATCTCTCTTTGTTGAAGTGATTTTTCACTTCCTGTATTTTCTCTCTGATTTTACTACCTATATGGTACTTTACCTCACAGATAAGTTTAGCTATATACATTCTAAACTCCTTCTCTGACATTTTTTTCTGCTGTGGAGTTGATGGTTTCTGTTATTGAAGTATTTTGGTTTGTTTGGGGTGATTTGTTTCTTTGCATTTTCATGTTTGTGTGTCTACCCATCTAACAGTATGGATCTGAGGCAGTAGAGTTTCTACCCAGTGGACTTACAGTGTTCCTGAAGGTTTTCAGTAGCTCACCAGTTAGGGGGAGACAAATAATAACAGCAGCCACTGCAAACAATGTATAGCATCAAACCAAATAGTTCCTGCTATAACATCTACAATAAACATAAATAATATTATCAGTTATTGTCTACAATAAAAATAGTAAGTTTGCAAAAGTGTTTACAATTTCAAATAGTGTATAGGGAGAGAATAGAAGTGATATAGGATGTGGTGATTATGAGAGAGGAGGAGAGAAGATAGGAGTAAAATATTAAAGAAATGAGGCAAAAAACCCAAATATGAGTATGTATAGATCCATGGACCGTTAAGGTCATAATTAAACAGAGAAAAGAAAAAAGAGAGGAAAAAAATCTCCATGAAAAGTTAAAGAATTGTTTCCTTTAGAGTTTAAAAGATTCTCTGCAGTATTAGGTGGGTCCTCAGCAGTGTGATGCCCCAACCCCTGGGTGGGTAGCTGTAGTGAGAGAGGTAATCCTATAGGTGGAATTCTGGAGGCAGGATTTGGGCTTAGGTGAGCTTCAGGCTCTTGGATGAATGCCAGTTGGTCTGGAGATTTAAAATCAGCATACTTCCAGGGCCCAGCAGTTGCTGGTCCACAATGGAAGACTGCAACCTCTTGATCTCCCCTGGATTCCACTTGTGTGGTGGAGGAATCCCCATCTCTCCCGGCAGCATGCAGAGAATAGAGAAACCATTTTGCATCCCTATGTTTTGGATCCCTATGTTTTCCAGTCTCAGATTCAATCTCCAAACTCAGTCTCTCCCACTCCTACCCTTTTGAATTCCTAGGCAGGTTAGTCTCTTCCAGTCAGTCCTGCAAGCCACTGAATTAGAGGGGGAGGGAGGGAGACTGGTGGGTTTCCACAACCAGTTGTCCCCTGTGTAAACCTCTCCATGTTTGATTTTCTCCTGGTCACTTAGGCATACTCCAGGTTGTGCAGTGTGGGTTTGCCAGGCCTGTATTTTGTGCCAAACTTTGGTTTACCAGGAATCTTGCCCTCAGATGCTGGCTTCCACATGGCAGCTACAAAATGGTTCCTCTATTCTCTGCATGCTGCCGGGAGAGATGGGGATTCCTTTCCCTCATAAGAATATTGTGTAGCATGCCTTTCAGTTTAGTCAGGCAATGTCGTTGATTTCTAAACTCTCCATACCCAGACACACCTTGGGCCTCCTAAAAATGTGGATTCCTTTCCCTCATCCCTCCCCTTTGCTCTTGAAGGGACTACTCTGGCTTGTGTCTCCGGCTGCAATAGCAGCTGTGGCGCTGGGGATTTCTCCCTTATTTTATTATATCCAACCTCATGACTCCCTGATTGGCTTTGAATGTCCAGTTTTAAATTCCAGCAAAGCCCCCAACCTCCTTTATTTTTGTTTACCTACCTTGCTGAGAAGCTGCCTGTTTGCTTTCTTAGTTTTATACCATGGAGCTGCCAGGAAAGTGACCATTTCTATTCAGCCATCTTGAAACCTGCCCTAATACATAATTGTGATGAATTACATTAATAGGTGTAAAGACTAGACGACCAGGAGGAGATGAATTAAGCCGCTCGGCAAGACTTTATTGGAATACATGCACTTGGGCTGAATCCACCCGTCCATCAGAGTGTGTCCAGGAGGAATGGCGCTGGGGCTTCCGTGCACAGAGAATTTGAAAGGGCCCAGTCAGGAAGGGGAGGGCTTGGGGGCAGGAAGAGAAGGCTAGAGTCCTTTCTGGATAGGACAGGAAAACCCGGTGATTGACAGGAGGCGTGTCTACTGGTGACGTCAGCATCTGGCTTGCAACTTCCTAATTGGACATTTTAGACCCTGGCCCGACCTAACATCCCGGCCTTCTTGATGATATAGGACAGCAGATTCTATCTGGCTACTTTGTGTGGGATTGGGGGTGCTGAGAGGGAGAGTTGGCTTGGGTGTCAGTCAGGCAGGGAGGTAGACCCAGGGTTGTGGGAGCCTTGGTTGTCAGTCATGTTGCTTGAATGTAGAAGCATCACCTGTGGGTAGGAGCAGAGGCTTGGGAGAGATTACTGATTAGCAGAAAAAGAAGGGGGCTGCCGAGAAATTTTGAGTTTGGGGGGAGTCCAGCGAGATGAGAGTCCAAGGCTGGTCTATTCTGTAATGAAATTTATTTAAGTTTTTTTAAGTAGCAGATACTGCATAATTAAGTCCTCTTGCCCCAGCCCAGAGGCAGTGAATGGGGGCCAAGGAGAGCCCTTTGTGCCCTAGAAAGGGAAGTGGTAACAAGTCATGGCAATTCAGCCTCACTGTACAGTTAAGTCCCTATAATAAGGCTGGAGAGGACAAGGCATGTAAACATAGTATTTAGTTTTTAATGTCACAGATGTTTATCTTTAAACTATTTTAAATGCCCAGGAACAGCTGTGTTCTTGGTTTTGCTAGGTGTTTAAGATGAAGCAAGTCAAATATGACTTTTGTTCTTACCTATTGTTAAGAGTCACCTTTTGTTCTCCTGGGAGGCATCCTTGAGGAACTTGAGGGCAGCTTGTTAGCTCTGCTAGTGCCATCTGCGTTAGGATAGGTCGAGGTCTGGCGCTGATGTGGTTTCCCCGGGAAGCCTGAGGGACAGTTCCCTTTTTTGGTGACCTTCCTCTTCATCATATGGCATTTAATTGGCTCTTTAATTCTCTAATGGTCTCAGAAATCTCCCTGATCAGGAGGTCCTGCAGCCCAGAGGTACAGAGATCCTCTTAGAGAAGTTCCCTCATTCCTTGGATTCAGGTTGACTCAAAGGGCAAGAGCCAAATACTGGTTTTCTTGGCCCTTTAATTTAATTTTAGTTTTTAAGTCTTGATCTTAAACATTCAGCAAGCCAATTTCACCAGTTACAAAGTAAGGGTACTGGGCTTTAACTTTAAGGTCTATCCTATAGGTGGTGGCTGATCTATCTTAAAATAATCTGGGTTGGTTGTTCTCGAAGTAGTACCTCTGTAAAACATTAATAGGCAATAATTAGAGTTTCAGGAAAATACAAAATAAAATCAGCAACAGCAAAACATATTTAGTTTGTGTAATAGCTTTCTCAAATTTCAGGTGAGTTACATATTATATCCCTGTTTGAGGTCCTAATGATCTGTACAATAAAATTAATCCTTTGAACCTATCTTTAAATGAACTGGAGTTTGGACTACATTGAAGCCATTGTAGTAAGCTGGGAGACAGAACTATCTCAAGTAAGACAGGGCTCCTTGCAAAATCTTAGCAGAATATTAAATGGATTAGGTCCTCATTTATTTAAAAGATCACTCTGATGTAAAAATAACTTAAAGTCTTATCTTATTGATGATAGGTTCAGTTATAAAACATTAAATGATATGAATGGATCCCATACAAGTTCAGTTTGGAGAACATCAGCTTGATAAAACATTCTTTTAAACCTTCTATTTTAAAGACTTGTATACCTGGAAGATATGAACACATTTAATGTAGAACCAGAATTACATTGATGTTATTACATTAAGTTTAGTTCTGAAAGAAAAATTTAGATGTTAACTTTTCGTTTAATCACAGTTATAAACCTTTTGATTAGAAATATTCTCTTTCCTTCCAATAAATACTGTATTTAGAATCTTTAATTCCTTCTGAGGTAGGTATAACTTGTCTCAGTAGAGTGTAAAAAATCTTTTATAGTTGAATAAAATATATCTGATCAAAAGTTTTAACTTTAGTGTGCAGAATGAAAGTTTTAAGTGTAAAAATGTAAGAGTGAAGAGTCCTAGAAAGAGAAAGCAAGCCGGCTGCAGACTCCGAGTGGTCAGGCTGGGGGGAGGGGCCGCCGCAAGTCAGGCAGCTCAAAGATGAGTGAGAGAGCTCTGCTGGTCTGTGGCAGCCATGCCAGTGGCGCGCAGACGGAGTGAGAGACGCAGGAATGCAGGGTGAGCGGCCCCGCCCAACATTCTGTTTCTGCCGTCTGGTGCTAGCAACCTCTTTTTCCATTTTTTTTCTTAAGGTAAGGCAAAGCGACAAGCCTGGGGGTGGGGGGGAGCGCAGCAAGAAGAACTTTAGAGGACAGAACGGAGGGGAAAGAAGGGAGGGGCGAGAGCGCATTTTCCAACAAAGCCTCGGTGAAAGGAATTTCTGTCCATTTCCCCATCCGGTGACAAAAATTAGCCAAATCAGTGAGGATGTGAAAATCAAAAGTTCCCCCTGGAGGCCATTTTGGTCCGTTATTTAAGCCATAGTACAGCGGAGTTTTGAGGTCTAGAGAAGAGTTGGGGTTCCTTGTGGCTTCTCAGCGGTCCCGGGGGAGTGGGCGGGAACATAAAATGGCGTCCCCCAAAAATGTTCATGTCCACGGGAGAACGGGAGCCAGGCGGAAAATTGAGGCATCCCTTGAACCTTCCGGGGCCTGGATGGCGGCGACACATGGCTAACACGGGTATTGGGAGCGTCTTCCCAGTCCACGTGACCTCGAGTGGACAGAGAGCCCACGCACACGTGCGACTTATTGGATGGACCTCGAGTGGACAGTGGGGGCAGGGGCAAGCTGAGGAGTCAGAGGAAGCGGGGGCCTCCCTCACTCTTGTCAGTCTGGGTGAGGAAGACAGGGAGCGGAAGACAGGGAGCGGCTCAGGAGTTCTCCCAGTCCGGAGGGCCTGTCTCAACCCTGGTACGGGGGAGGTTCAAAATCCTCCCGGGTTTCACGCACCTTTATATAAAGATTAGATGACCAGGAGGAGGATGAATTAGGCCGCTCAGCAAGACTTTATTGGAATACACGCTCTCGGGCCGAATCCACCCGTCCATCAGAGCGTGTTGGGAGGAATGGCGCTGGGGCTTCCATGCACAGAGAATTCGGGAGGGCTTGGGGGCAGGAAGAGAAGGCCAGAGTACTTCCTGGATAGGTCAGGAAAATCCGCTGATTGACAGGAGGCGTGTCTACTGGTGATGTCAGCATCTGGCTTGCAACTCCGCTTTGCAGCTGCTGACTGGTCCCCCTAATTGGACATTTTGGACCCTGGCCCGACCTAACAATAGGTTTTTCTGATTTTGTTATTTCTGCCAATCCTAAGATAAATGGATGAATATTTTTGTAATATTTTTAAAGAAACATTAATGGATTTGTTTGGCTGGTACTTAGTTTAGGATTTTTATGTTTATTTTGGTAAGTGAGATTGCCTTTTATTATCTCTGTCTGGTTTTGGTTTCATAGTCAATTTCAACTTACAAAATATATCAGTTTCTCTGTTTGCCTCTTTTCTGTTCTCTGTAATAGTATACTTAAGATGGAATTGTCTTTCATGTTTGGTTGAACTCATATATAAATCCCATCCAGATCTAATGGTTGTTCCTTTATTCTTTCTTATTTTCCTTTCCTCTCCATTTTAAAAAGTGGGTTGATTTTATATCTTTAATGATTATAGTTCCATTGGAGTTTTTTTTTAAATTCTTGAATTTTTTTCTAACTTATTTTTCTGAAAATTGTCCACTATTTTCAAATTTATTTGTAGTTTCAGTACTATTCTTTTTTCTTCAATTATACTTTTTGCCTATAATTATGCTTTTAAAAATTCATAGTGTTTGTGCCTTTTATTCTTTTTCAGACTTGACAAAGACATGTTTCTTTTGTAAATAATTGCAAAGAATCATTTTTTGTCAGTTCTCTTTATTGAGTATTCTACGTTAACTTCTTTTAATCTGTGCTTCATTCACTTTTATTGGGATTAGTTCTCTAATGTATTGTTAGATACTTATATCTTTGTTGTTATTTTCTAATGTCAGCAGATTATACCTATAATTTTCCTTCTGAATCTTTCTAGTTGTAGTCCACAAATTTTTAATGTGTGGTATTTGGAAATTATCCACTATAAATACATTTTAATTTGTTATAATTTTTCCTTTGACCTGTGACATATTTAGAAATATTTGTAAGTGAAAGAGTGAATGCAGGGATACAATTTAAGTTGCTACTGAATATTATTTTTATTTTTTAATTTATTTTTAAAACAAATGAATGCATTTTAAGTTATAGTACACAAATGCAGCACAATTTTCCATTTTTCTGGTTGTAAACACGATAGAGTCACAGCGTTCGTGTCTTCATACATGTACCTAGGATAGTGATGTCCATCTCATTCCACCATTTTTGCTATTCCCATACTCCCTCCCCTCCCCTACCTCCCCTTTGCCCTATTCAGAGTTCCTTCATTTCTCTCATGCACTCCACCCACCCCCATTATGTATCAGCATCCACTAATCAGAGAGAACATTTGACCTTTGGAATTTTGGGATTGGCTTACTTCACTTAGCATGATATTCTCTAATTCCATCCATTTACCTGCAAATGCCATAATTTTATTCTCTTTTATTGCTGAATAATATTCCATTGTGTATATATACCACAGTTTCTTTATCCATTCATCTATTGAAGGGCATCTAGGTTGCTTCCACAGTTTAGCTATTGTGAATTGTGCTGCTATAAATATTGAAGTGGCTGCATTACTGTAGTATGCCTTTTTTAGGTCCTTTGGGTGTAGACTGAGGAGTGGGATAGCTGGGTCAAATGGTGGTTCCATTCCAAGTTTTCTAAGGAATCTCCATACTTCTTTTCAGATAGGTCACACCAATAAAAATATTTTATTTATTTATATTTTATGTGGCATTGAGGATTGAACCCAGTGCCTCACATGTCCCAGGCAAGCACTCTATTATTGAGCCACAATCCCAGCCCCAGAAATGTTTTTTTATATACCTACTGAAATTATTACACATCTAAGATAGTCATATTAGCAGTTTAAATTCAGAATTTAAATCTTTGATGTGAAGGGTTGATATCATTTTTGTCTTCAATGGAAAAGAATGAAAACATTAGTAGAATAAAAATACTCTTTGTGAAGTTTATATTTTAGATATGTAGGACTTAAAATCATTTTTGCATATTTATTTCTGATTTAATTGAAGCATCATTAGGAAACATGTATATTTGGTTTTCTTTAACATTTGTGGAGACCTGATTTTGAGTTCAGATGATTATTGTGTGCATTTGTGTGCTTATATGAATATATGCGAATGTTTTATATGTGTTTGAAAATAATACGTACTATTTGTGAAGGTTAGGTGTTCTATATGCTTTTCAGCTCAGTGCCCTTCAACCTTTTATCTGCCACCTAAAATATCTGAAAGAATCATGTACACTTGCACATTTTAAGTTGACATTAAAAATTTTTATTGTAAATTTAAAGGTGAAAGCCATGTAATTATTAGTGGATTGTGTAAAACTTTTCATTTTAAAATGAGACAGTTTCATCATTCTGTCATTATTTTAAAAGTATTGAATGACTTCTAAATATTTTAGTGATTTGATACTGTCCATATCAATTAAAACACACACATATGTACGTATACACACAAATGAGCTTCCCTTCAGTTTAAGGAAACTTGAACATTTGAATTAACCTTTCTACAGAGGATAATTAAAACTGGATTTAAAAAAACTGAATGAAGGATGGGTGTGTGTGTGTGTGTGTGTGTGTGTATATGATTATTGGGATCCTTTCATATATATATGTGTGTGTGTGTATATATGTGTGTGTGTGTATACATATATATGTGTGTATATATATTTGGGGTGGGCAGTACTGGTGATTAAACCTAGGAGTACTCCACCACTGGCCTGCATCCCTAGTTCTTTTATTTTTTTGAGACAGGGTTTTGCTAAGTTGCTGAGGCTGCTGAAGACGGTCTTGAACCTGAGATCCTCTAGCTTCTGTTTCCTAAATACCTGGGATTACAGTGTATCCCACTAGGCCCAACCCAACAGGTATATTTTAATAATATGTGGTATAAAAGGTGTCTGATTTAAAGTTCAGTTTTAAGTGTTGTACCAGATGATTTCAATTGCTACTGCATTTTCTGCTGAAGAAATCAACAGAAAATAGTTTTATTTTTAAAAACTGTAATCATTTTTATTTCTGCTTCGTTTCTAGGTATCACACCTGTGTATCATAATATGTTTGCTTTAATGAGTGAAACAGACAGGATCTGGTATCCACCCAACCATGTCTTCCATATAGATGAGTCAACAAGGCATAATGTACTCTACAGAATAAGGTACTTTATCATTTATCACATACATTGACTTACTTTTTGGAAAAAAGGCTAAGTGTGAGAGTTTCCAGCTATATAAATTGATAATTATAATGTTTTCTGGTGAGATACCACTTTACTCCTTTAGATTATAATTAGTGAAATTTTAATAAAAAGAGATGAGAATGGCCTTTATTAGTAAAATCCAAAATGTTTGGAATATTGCTGATTTCCCAGGAAATTTTATGTCTTGTGCATTAAAATATGACCTCACATTTCTTCTTCATAAATAACTTTTTTAAAAAGTTGAAATGAAAGATAAATTTTTTTATCAGTGTTCATTTACAGCCTTAAATTTTAAGTTAATTTATTTAATAATGTATGGTAATGTATAATGCCTAGTTAGAGAAATACTGAAATATTTTTCTATTCAAAAGGACAAAGCTAATACTTTTGATCTGTTACATATAGCTGTGGTTTTCCAAAGATTTATGTATATTATTTAATTTTTTCACAACTTCATAAGGTATCAGACTTCTATGTTAAAGATAGAAATATCTGATGCTTTGAGATATTTTTTTCTTTAAAATTTTTAAATTTTATTTGTTCCTTTTAGATATAGCTGTGAAGTATTTTTTATATTTACTCATGGTCTCATAGCTAGGAAATGACAGGGTTCAAATCCAAGCTTGCTTTTTAATCACATTATGTGACCTCACAAAAGAATATTGTGTATGTATTATTTAACATTGTTCCTATCAACTGGTTGGCTTTTAATTATTTTAATATTGTATATTGCTTCTTTCCTTCATTCTATCTGTATGAAAATATGTAGTTTGATTTGTTTAAGTTTCCTGATTTCCAGGGTATAATTTAATTCAACAGATCATTTTTTGATGAAATTATAAAAAAGACAAAATTATAGTTCAGTGTCATTTACAAAAATGTCATTCTTATGTACTGCCAATCTTAACATAATAGATGAAGAAGATCCACTCAAAATAGCTACAAAACATTAAGTATTCAGGAATAATCTTAAGAAAAACACCAGACAGGATGGAAAAATTACATACTTCCTTAAAAACATGAAGAATGAGAGTATAATAGAACCATCCCTCATTACCCATGGTGCATTGGTTATAGGTAACCCTGAGATATCATCATCCACAAATGCTCAAGTCACTTAATGCCTAGTATTAGCATGTAACATGTACTTCTCCTATTATATAATTTAAATAATCTCTAGAACATTTATAGTACCTCATACAATGTAAATGGTATGTAAATAGTTGTTATACTGTGTTGTGTAGGAAATAACAAAAAGTGTATATGTCCAGTTCAGATTCAATTTTTTTCTAAACATTTTTGATCAGCAGTTGATTGAATCCACAGGTACAGAACCCACATATAGGGAGGGCTGCTGACTATACTAGACTGGAGAAATGGAATACTACAAGATAATGATTTTTCTCAAAATATAGAATTAACTCTAATCCAGTCAAATCTCAGCAAAAGCATTTTAGGGAACTTGCCACATTATTACAAAGTTAATCTCAAATTATTAGTTAAATAAGATAATCAAAAGAAAAGATTAATTTGGCAGTTGTAAAATATTTTAGGAGATATTGTCACATTATATGAAGCTACAAAATAGTATCTATTATTAAAGCTGCATAATTAAATTCAAAATCATAACATAAATGGAGTGGTGACATTTACATAGCTTGAAAATTTGAGTCCTTCACACATACAGAAACAATATATGATGACATCTTTTCATTTGAATGGGGAAAGGAAAGATTGGTCAATAAATCATGGTAGGACAGTTGATTGGTTACCTGTTTGGATAAAATTTTAGCTTCTTACTTGACAATGTATATCTGAATAAATTGTAGATTGATTTAAGAGCAGATTGATAGATGAATAAAAATGTGAAAAAAAATAGTCATACCTGAATTGGAATTGAATAACCATCGATTCCTTTGGAAAATACCATTTACGCTTGAAAAGAGTAGAAGAAATCATATGGGACTGATTGCTATTGTTAACTATAAAAAACTTTAAACTTCTGAAAGTTAAACTCTTAAAATTAAAATGCAAACTTTAAAGATAGTTTCAACAAATCAAACAGCCAGTTAATAGTCTTACTAAACTAAAATTTAAGATACTGTTACATTAATTAGTTATGTAAAAGTTCATGAAGAGATGTTATTTTACAAAAGGACAAGTAATTAATGGCCTTTTGAAAAAATACTTGATCTCACTAGTTATAAAAATAATGAATACTTGAAGCCATCAATCTCTCATGGTTAATTAACTGGTGAAAACCTAATATTCTATTATATCTTCGGAAAATAATTTTACAGTACTTGCTGCTCTTGTGTCACATGCTATTCCTCATGGTTTTCTGTGGATTTTTAGATTATAGGTAGCCCTTATTCATGTACCATATCCACTCTTTGCAAACAGATGGTATGGTATACTAGAAAGGATACAGACTCATTTATAATTACAAAAATAAAGGAAAAAGAAACTTTAATAAAGTAAGATTTAAGGTGAAAGTACTTAACATGATAAACGGTATCTACTAAAAATATGTAGCAAGGGGCTGGGTTTGTAGCTCAGTGGTGGAGTGCTTGCCTTGCACGTGTAAGGTACTGGGTTCAATCCTCAGCACCACATAAAAATAAACAAAATCAAGATATTATGTCCACCTATAACTAAAAAATATTTTAAAAAACATGCAGCAAATATTTTTAATGGTAAAATATTAGAGGCATTGTCTTTAAAACGAAGAACAAGACACAAAAGCAAAGATGTCAACAATCACCACTACATCAGGGTTTTAGAGGAGTTCCTAATAAATATAGTAAGATAAGAAAAATAACTAAAATGTATAACAGTTGAGAATGAAGAAACAAAGTCATTGGAATTGATAGAATTGTTATCATAGAAAATATGAACAAAGCTACAGGTATAAGTTATAAGCTTTCCACAGGGTGCTAAGTTTCTATGGTCAATGTTTTAAAAAATCACTCATTTCTATAAGCTACAAACAAACAGAAATGAGGTCATTTAATAGCAGCTAATAGCAAAGTATCTAGTATTAAATCTATCCAAAATTATATCAGATATTTCTACAGGTTTTAGATAAAATTTTGTATTTGTAGCTTGCTAGTATGTTACATAAGATTGACAATATATCAATATCTTACAAAGAATTTTCCCTTCTTTTCTTTATTTATCATATTTTATGCAATCAACAAAGATACCTTTTTATTTAAAAATACGTGTAGAGCAGCAGGGTCATCAATTTCTTTTGAAAAGTGACAGATACTAAATATTTTAGGCTTTGTAGGCCATACTGTTTCTCCTGTTAACTATCCAAGTCTGTTGTGTGAAAGAATTCAGATACAATGAGTAAATAAGTAGGTATGGCTGTATCTCAAAAATTGTAACATTATTTACTGAAACTGGCAGTGGGCCAGTGGGCTAGATTTGACCTATGAGCTACAGTTTGCTAATCTCAAGAATTGAAAAATGTTTCTCTTACCATTAGACTAGAAAGAAATCCTTCCTTTTCTTAAACTAAGGGGTCATATATCCATAGCTACCCTTAATCAAAGTTCCAAGAAATGTCTGACCAGAAACTATAGAAGAGGAGAGCTTATATAATTTGCAAAATCTTACTTGCCTGTTGTTATTCTTCATTTCCTTTATTAAATATGTAGGAATTAGATCAAACACAACACAAAAAGCAATAATTAAGCTTATGGTAAATAAAGACGTAATTTATATGAAAATAATAGCACAAAAGATATGGAAACTAGTTTGTTTATAGTGTCATTATTAAGCTGGTGTTAATAAAAACTAGATTATTTTAAGTTAAGATGTTAATTTTCATCCTCAGGGCAACTCCTTATAACTCAAAAGTATATAGTAAAATAAAAAACAAGGGACTTAAAACAATACTCTAGAAAGTATCTTTTTAAAATAAACAAAAGCAATAATAGAGAAATAGGTGAACAAAAAAGACAAGCTGTTTAGAAAATTACTAACACAATGACAGACGTAAATCATACTCAATTGTAATTGCCTTAATTATAAATAGATAAAACACTAAATCAAAAGGCAGAGATTGAAGAAATGGATAAAAACATGATCCAACCACATACTGTCTGTAAGAGGCATGCTTTATATTCAAAGACACAATAGGGTGAAAGTAAAAGATTTAAAAAGATAACAACATAAAGTGAGAAGCAGGGAGGATTCAAGATGGTAAATCAGAGGCACTCAACAATCACCTGCTTCTTTACAAGGTAGAACCAAAACAACAGGTGTGTGATTGCTCATTGAGGCGAGTGACTGACAGAGCACTGGAATTCAATCATAGAAATAAACATAGAGAAACACAGAGATTTTTGATAATGGAATAGCGGGAGAAATAGAGCATCTCAGCACCAATTGCATGGCATCGTGGCAGGGGGATGGGAGATACCCTGGGTGTAGGTAAAAGAGGAAAGAATCCCAGTGAGTCCCTCAAGTGCAGAATTTGTTACTTCAAAGATATATGGTCTAAATAAATTGAGACTTCAGCATCTCCATTGCCTCTCCCACCTGTGGGGGGATCTGGGGACATATTATATCATCCAAGGAGTGCCCAGCCCAAAAAGCCCCAGGGAATTTTTGCTTACTGACCTCCACATTTCCAGCTAGCTCATTAACATGCCACAGCACTAGCATTTGCTTTACCCTTTGAATGTACAACACAAAAAACTACAAAGAAAATTTTTGCTGGGTGATCTCCACATTCCAAGTTACCTTGTTATGGTATGCAAAGCAGTTGAGAGAAATTCCAGCTAACTTCAGCCACATATTACTTCAGCCAGTCACTCAGAGACACCACAAAAGAAAGAATTGGGAGGTGAATAACCCCCAGACTTCACCCTGTCCACAGGGCCCACAGCCTAAGAAGACCAAGAGGGAAGTTTTGATTTTGTACTTTTTAACTTTTTTCCTGTTTTCTTCTTAAATTTAATAAATTAATTTATTTTTACAGTATTGGAGATTGAACCCAGGGGTGCTCTAACACTGAGATACATCCTTACCCATTTTTATTTTTAATTTTAAGACAAGGTCTTGTTAGGTAGCTGAGATTGCCTCGAACTTGCAGTCCTCCTGTCTCAGCCTCTCAAGTAACTAGGATTATAGGTGTGTCCTCTGTACCCAGCTTAATTATAATTTTTTAAAAATATTTGTTTTTCTCTCTTCTGTTGTCATTGTTGTTCTGTTGTTTATCTTTAAAAATTTTTTTTTTAACTTTTCTGTGAAAAGGATCAAGCCTGGGGCTATATAATGTTGAACAGGTGCTCTACCATTGAATTATACTCACAGCTCAGCTGCAAGGATTTGCATTTAGTTCTAGCCATCACCTATTCCCATTGAAACATTGGTGGATACTTCACCTTAAAGAATAGGCAGGCAAAAGCCCTTAGCCAATGATGCCTTGGGCAGAGCCAGGGAGATCTGATGTCTTACTCTGTGAAGTCATTCCTACTATAGTAGCAGAGAGGAATAATGCAACTAAGTGACCTCAATATCAGTTACTCCCATATCCTGTCAGAATGCACATTGATGATAAGACTGGATGTAAGTGCTATAGAGGGGGAGCTATGATGCTGGTCCCTGCCTCTCCATGTGAAACACCAGGAACTGCACCAGTGTCTAAACAAAGAATACAGGCTACAGGCCCTTTACTACAGTGGGAACAATCAGTATCACTCACTTTCAAGTAATAGCCAGAATCAACAGTTACCATGGAAACTCTCACCACCAGATGTGGGCTTCTATTCCCATTGCAGGAATAACCACAGAGGGTGCCCACTACATACCCTGCTATTTACAAACCTCCTGGATTACCGGAGGAGCCCCACTCTTGTGGGATATACATAAAAAGTGAATTCCCCAGGTTCTGACATGGTAGACATTGTGTCAGAATCCATTAATCACAACCAAAGAAGCCACAGGGAGATTATACTAAAAAGTCTAATTGGATTTAGACTTCACCTATACAACAGAACAATACCCAAAAAATACCATTGAGAGAAGGCTGCCTATTAAGAAGGCATAAAAGTAGAAAAGAGATCCATTTCAATAGATGTGCAAACTTCAATGTAGAAACACAAGAAATATGAAAAATGAAGGAGATCCTATCCTCTTAATGTTTACTATTCTATAGTAACAAATTCCAAAGATATCAAAGTAGGTGAAATTCCAGGTAAAGTATTCAAAAGAATAATTTTTTAAAAATGCTCAGCAAATTCCATGAGAATACAGATAAGCAGTTGGGTGAATTAAAAAAGATAATGCAGGATATGAATGAGAAATAAAGAGATAGATATTTTGAAAAAGAACCAAACAAGTCTTGCAAATGAAAATCTTAATATGTCAAATAAAAACCTCAGTTGAAAGCGTAATCCACAGACTAGATCAAGTGGAAGAAGGAATATCAGAGCTTGATGACAAATGTGACAAAATATTGCATTCAGGCAAGAATGAAGGAAGAAAAGCAAGATTTAGCAGAACACACACAAGATCTCTGGGGATACCTTTAAAAGACTTATTGTCTGCATTATCAGCACATATGAGGGAGAAGATGAAGGGATAGAAAATCTATTCAATGAAGTAATGTCAGAAAATTTCCCAAATCTTGGGAAAGATGTGGACATCCAGGTACAGGAGGCATTTATAACCTCAAGTAGACATGATCAGAAAAGAACCTCTTTATGACATGGTATAAATTGCCAAAAGTACAGGACAAAAGAAGAATGTTAAAATCTACAAGAGAGAAGCACCAAGTCACATTTGAAGTAAATCCTGTTAAAGTAACAGTAGATTTCTCATCAGAAACTCTAAAGGCTAGGGGGGAGTGGAATGATGTATTTCAAATCCTAAAAGAAAATAACTACCAACCAAGATTGCAGTACAATCATCCTTCAGAATTGAAGATGAAATAAACACCTTCCAAGCTAAGCATAAACCAAGGGAATTTATGACCATTAGACCAGTATTATGGAAGATATTTAAGGGAATCCTATACCCAGAAGAGGAAAAAATATAAACACAATTATGAGAGTAAATTATGCACAAAACAGTTACAAGAATAAATCTCATTAGAAGAGTAGACACACAAATGAGAAGTAGGAAAGAATCAAACATTATAAACAGAGTTAATCATCAAAATTCTAAGATGAATAAGGAAGGAAAAAATAAACACAATTGATATTTAAATCAATGAAAAGGAAAACAAAATGACAGGAACAAGTACATAGCTTTCAATAATATCCTTGAATATAAGTGATCCTAGTGCTCCTATTAAAAGATGCAGGCTGGGTCAATGATTGAATAAACAAGACCCAACAAAATGATGCCTATAGGAGTCAACTCACCTGCAAAGATACACACAGACTGAAAGTGAAAGCATGGAAAATGATATTTCGAACAAATGGAATCCCAAAACAAGCAGAAGTAGCTATACTTATATTTGACAAAATAGACTTCAAGATAAAAATAGTTAGAACAAGGGCACAATTCATTAAGAAGATATAATTATTACAAATATATTTATGTAGCAAACATGGGAACACCTAATTAATAAAACAACTACTACTAGACATAGAAGGAGAGAGAGGTCCCAGTATAACAGTGTGCAGCACCAATGCCCCACTATTACCAATAGATAGATAATCTAAGCAAAAAATCAATGTAGAAACATGAAAGTTAAATTACACTCTAAGTCAAATGAACTTAGCATACAGTTACATAATATTCCCTCCAACAGCTTTAGAATACATATTTTTTTAATCAGCATATGAACTTCCCCCTGATAGACCAAATATTAGGCCACAAAGCAAGCCTTAACAAATTAAGAAGAATTGAAATAATTTCTTGTATCTTATCTGATCACATGAACTGAAACTAGAAATCAACAGCAAGTTAAACTGCAGAATTTAAACACATGGAGATTGAACAACACAGTATTGAAGGAACATTGTCACTGAAGAAATCAGATGGGAAATTTACAAATTAAAGGAATCAAATGAAAATGTAAATGCAACGTACCAGAACTTGTGGGTTACAATGAAAGCAGCACTAAGAGCAAAGTTGGTAGCTGTGAGTACCAACATAAAAAAGTAGTCATCTCAAATAAATAATCTGATGATGCATTTAAAGGCCTTAGAAAAATAAGATTGAACAAAAACAACAAGAAAAAATAAACATCAGAGAAGAAATAGATGAAATAGAGACTAAAAGAAGCAGTGAGAGTTGGTTCTTTGAAAAGATAAGCAAAAACTGACAAACCTTTATCTCAATAGCCAAAAGAAAGAAAGAAGACCCAAACAGATATTAGATATAAAAAAGGAAACATTGCAACACACATCACTAAAATTCAAAGGATCATTAAGGAATATTTTGAAAAACTATATGGAATACATTGGAAAGTCTTTAAGAAATGTACAAATTTTTGGACACATATGACCTACCAAAATGGAACCAAGGTAATATAAACAACCCAAATAGATCAATAATAAGTAATAATGAGATTGAAATAATAATAAAAAATCTCCCGCAAAGAAAAGCCCAGAACTGATGCAATGCCCATAAAAATACTAATGACATTCTTCACAGAACTAGGAAAAACAATCCTAAAATTCATATAGAATCATGAAGACCTTGAATAACCAAAGCAATCTTGAGTAAAAGAGAAATGCTGGAGATATCACAATACTGGATTTTAAAACATGTTACAGATAATATTAACAAAACAGTGTGATATTAGCATAATGACAAAAATGTAGATCATTGGAGCAGAATAAAAGACTCAGAGATAAATTTGGACAGTTTTAGCCAACTGATTCCCAGCAAAGGTGCCCTAAACATGTGTTATAAAAAAGATAGCCTCTTCAACAAATAATCCTGGGAAAATAAGATATCCACATGTAAAGGATTGGAACTAGACCTCTATCTCTTGCCTGGCTAAAAAACAAATCAGCTCAAAATGGATCAAAAACTTTAATGTAAGATCTTAAAACTACCAGACGAAAACATTTCAGGAGAAACATTTCAAGATATTGGCATAGGCAATGATTTCCCAGATAGAACTCCAGTAACTTAGGAAACAAAAACAAGAATTCTCAAATGGGATCACATCAAATTAAAAATCTGCCCAGTAAAGGAAACAACCAATAGAGTGAAGAGACAACCCACAGAATGGGGAAAAAAAAAACTTTTCCAATTATTCATCTTACAAAGTACTGATATCCAGAATACATAAAGAACTCAAAAAACTTAACAAAAGAAGAAATAATCCAAACAAAAGGGCAGCGCAGAAAGGAAGCATTGAAGGAAAAGAAGAATTGAAAGGTGGGTGACAAAATAAATAATCTTAATACTCAATATTATGAAATCTGAGACCCAGAGAGACTTGAAGATTGGTTACTAGAGTTGAAAATAAGCTCAGAGGGCCAGGGTTGTAGATCAGTGGTAGAGTGCTTGCCTAGCACACATGAGGCACTGAATTCAATCCTCAGCACCACATAAAAATAAATGTAGATATTAAAAAAAAAAAAAGCTCAGCGTTCCCTAACCCTGAACCTAAACCAGGATGTGGGAGGGGGAGAGTCAACAGAAAGAGAGAGTGGAAAATTTCTTGCACTCACCCACATAAAAATACTTGGCAAGGCAGACAAAATTTAAAGTGTAATGGTGGAGGACTGCCCCTGCTGATCTGCCAACCCATGCCAGAACTCAAACCTAGGCCCAGGACTGCCTCCGGGGACCTCTGCAGGAGCTGGGGCCTACGTCAGGCCCAGGGCTGCCCCATCATTTTCGCCAGAGTTCCTGCTGACCTGCGGGAGCAAAGGCCCATGCCCAGGCCCAGGCCCGCCTCCAGGGACCCCATGGGAGCCCAGGCCAAGGTCAGGCCCAGGACCACCCCTGTAGACCTGTGTGAGAGCCCAGGCCCAGGACCGTCCCTGTGCAAAATGGAGGTCCATGCTGTAGCTCACTTCCCAAATCCATCTTGGGACACTGCAGCCATTGACATAGACCTCCTCATGTAGTATCCTCCACCTTGGGACAACAGATAGGGCTTGGAGGCAGCTGCCCACCACAGCTCAGCACACCACAGCGCTGCATCTCCGATCAGTCAGTCCAAAGCCATTTTAAGTCCCACCATTTTAGCCCCATCTCTGGAAGTGTTTGCATCCATCTTGGGCCACCTCCACTGCTGTCTTGAGTTACCTCCACTACTGCCGCCACCATCTTTAGTTGCAGTAGTATCCATCTGAGGACACCTGCTTGGGACTGGAAGTGGACTCCAAGGTGGGGTACAAGTAATCTGTAGGGTCACTACAAGATTATAGGATAGAAACCGCAATACCTCAGATCAGCACTGCAAGAAAGGAAGACATAATCAACGTGAGAAAACAAGGGAAGAAAGTGCCCCAAACAAACCAAGATACTATAATAATAGGATCTATTGACAGCGCAGTTGCTGAAATGTCAGAGAAAGAATTCAATGTGTACATAATTAAAATGATCTATGAATTAAAGAATGACTTAAGTGAGCAAATACAGGCAGAAATTGATCACTTCAACAAAGAGATAAGAGCAAATAAAGGCAACCATTGATCACACCAACAAAGAGATCAGGGAGCAAATACAGGTAGCAAAAGATTACTTCAAGAGCTAGAGATTGTGAAAAAAAGAATCAGAAATTCTTGAAATGTAGGAAATAATAAACCAAATAAAAAACTCAATAGAAAGCATCACCAATAGACTAGATCACTTGGAAGACAGAACTGCAGATAATGAAGACAAAATATATACTCTTGAAAATAAAGTTGAACACACAGTGAAGATGGTAAGAAACCATGAACAGAGGGCTGGCATTGTGGCTCAGTGGTAGAGCACTTGCCTAGCATATATGAGGCCCTGGGTTCGATCCTCAGTACCACGTACAAAGCAATAAAATAAAGACATGGTGTCCATCAACAACTAAAAAAAAAAAAAAAAAAAAAAAAAAAAAAAAAAAAAAAAAAAAAAAAAAAAAAAAAAAAAAAAAAAAAAAAAAAAAAAAAAAAAAAAAAAAAAAAAAAAAAAAAAAAAAAAAAAAAAAAAAAAAAAAAAAAAAAAAAAACCCAAAACCATGAACAGAACATTCAGGAATTATGGGATAGCATCAAAAGACCAAATCTAAGATTTGTCAGGACAGAAGAAGGCACAGAGTTTTAAACCAAAGAAATGCACAATCTCTTCAATGAAATAATATCGGAAAATTTCCTAAACATGAAGAATGAATTGGAAAATCAAATACAAGAGAAGTCCCCTATAATGAGACCTCTTAAGAATCCAATCAGGAAGAACTTCTTGAGGGACCAATACTAGCTGAAAATCACTCCCTCCCCTCCCCTTCACCATGAACAAGGGGAGTCGGGTAGAGCGGACCTGTGTGGGGAAGTGCATCTAGCCCACTGTTCTGCTCAGCCTCTGCAACCCAGAGACAGAGCATCAAGACAGCTTTGGCCACAAGCAGAGGAAAGTGGATTCATCATGGCCACACCAGCCCCAACCACTGACAGTGTGGGGAGGCATTGTGGGAATCCGAGGGACTGTCCTCTTAATAATGGAGCCATACAAGAGGGAAGCTGCCTGAATATCCAGTGAGTAAGACATCCAGTTCCTGGATGGTGGCAGCCTGGGAAGAATGCTGCTAGGAGAAGTTCCCTGAATTCCCCAGGAAACTTGAGTGATAGGCATCTGCAAACATAGCTAGAGGGAGATCAGTTAAGGCAGAAAATTGCCTGATCCAAGGCAATAGGAAGTGGCTGCGCCCAGCCCTAACTGGCTCCCAGCCTCACCTGTGATCACAACTGGTGAGTGAAAGGGCATTGTTTGGATGCTGGCTGGACCTTACATCATAGTCATAGTCAACAGAGAGAATTAACACTGATGTTTACAACATGGGACAGTGAAAATTAGAACCCAGGTAAACTATACTACAGTACTCCAGCTACTAGTATTGGCCAGGGAAATACTTCTGGACCACAGAACACCTGTGGAAAATCCACAACCAGAGATCATGTGTTCACACACAGGCACCAGGATATACACCACTATGAAAAGGCTCCTGTAAAGGGGAGCAGGTACATGGTGATTCACAGCAATCACAGGAACACTCCAGAGCTGCATCCTGAACTCCTGCACATAATAGAAAAAACTAAGTCACAACACTGTACCCTTTGAGCACTTAGCTTTAGGATGCTGAGCTGACAAATCAGAACTAGTTAGCGGGAGTTCCATAGCAGCTAGGGAATGGACTCATGTGCTCCTGCAACTCTGGAGAGATCCACAGCCAAAGAATGAAGGATATTTGCTAAATGCCCAAACTCTAATAAAATCCAAACCAAGATTCAAAAAGAATTTTCTTCACCTTGGTATGGTTTACTATAAGTAACTCTAACACTGACTTTTATTTTCACTTTTAATTCTAACTTTTATTGGTTATTTGAGAAGTCAATGATACATCTAAATTATTAAGGACAATATAAACCAAGAAAAATAATCCCATTTCAAATTTCTCACCATTTCAAATATCAGTATATGTTTTTAAAAAAATTTTAAAATTTATTCATCCTTTCTAGATATACATGGCAATAGAGTGTATTTTACATATTATACATACATAGAATAAGTATAACTTGTTCCAATTAGGATCCCATTATTATGGTTGTATATGATGTTACATTGGTCATGTATTCATATATAAGAATAGGAAAGATATGTCCAATTCATTCTACTATCTTTTCTATTCCCATACCCTCTCCCTTCCTTTTATTTTTCTTTGTGTAATCCAGTGAACTTCTAAACTTCCCTCCCTTGTTTTGGGTTATGTCAGAGAGAACATCTGTCTTTGGTTTTTTGGTACTGGCTTATTTCACTTAGCATGATATTCTCCAGTTCCATCCACTTACTGGCAAATGCCATAATTCCATTCTTCTTTATTTAAAATCAACTTTGAACATATAAATAACTTTTTAACTTGAAAAATAGTAGTTACCCTATTAGCCAAGGTTGTATTTCAACCCATTTGAATGTATTTCATCAACCCATTTGAATGTATTTCATCAATGGTTTAAAGCATTAATTAGAATCTATCTGTCTATCTTTGTTCTCCTAGTTCTAAATTATACTTGCTCCTCTTACCTGCTATTCATCCTCTTGCATATCTACTACTACTTCAAGTACCCACCACCCATCTATTCTTTCTTTCTACTTTGCTATGAATTATTCTATCTTTTCTTTCTTCTCTCTTTTCTTTTCTCCTTTTCCTTTTTGTCCAATCTTTCTTCTCCCCTACTTTAGCCCTCATTTAAAGTAATAAGTATTTTAGTATATAAATAACTAATTTAAATTTTTTTTTGTAGTTGTTGATTGGTCTTTATTTATTCATTTATTTATATATGGTGCTGAGGATTGAACCCAGTGCCTCCCACATGTGAGGCAAGTGCTCTACTACTGAGCCACAATCCCAGCCCCTAATAACTAATTTTTTGGGCTACCCCAGAACTTTACTACAAGTATATACTTGGGTTTGAGGAATTGTAGAGAACAATAGCAATAAGTTTTTGTTCTCATAAGGTTGAATTGAGGCTTGGCCGTGAAGTGATTATAGTAAATAGGATTCAATGGCATTTTTCAAAGTCGTGCTGATACTGGGATCAGCACACATCACACATTGAATTAAAGTATCAATAGCTGGATATTCACCCAACCCAGGGCTCTTACAAGAAAGAAGCTCACAAAGTAGTCTCTTACTTAAAATAAGTGATGACTATCCCAATAGATGGGCAGACATGCAAACATTATGAAAAAGCAAGGGAATAAACCATTCTAGATAGCTCATAATGCTTGAAAAACTGACTCCATCAACACAAAGGGGAGGAAATGTCAGAAAGAGTTTAGAGAGTTCATAGTCAAAATGTTCTTTGAGCTAGAAAAGATGCAAGGAGTGAAATTAGAAAATATAGGAAATGTAAGATCACTTCAATAAGGAGATAGAGATTCTGAAAAGGAACCAAATGGAAATCCTGGAAATGAAAAACTCAGTAAACCAAATTAAAAATCCAGTGCAAAGCATTACTGCACTTCAAAGATTAAACCACTTTGAAGGTAGATTTTTAGGCCTCAAAGACAAAGTATATAATCTTAAAAATAATGTTGACCATAAAGAAAAGATGTTAAGAGACCATGACCAGAATATTTAAGAAATCTATGGGATGACTTTAACATCTCTCTCTTATTGTTGGATAGGTCACCCATATATAAACTAATGAACATTCTATAGAACTAAAAAAATACAATTAATAATATGGACCTTAACGACATCTATAGAATATTTCATTCATTAATGACTGAATCTATTTTTTTTAGCAGCACATGGGACATTTTCTAAAACAGACCATATTTTAGGTCACAAAGCAAATTTTAGCAAATACAAAATAATAGAAATAATAGCTTGTATTCTGTTAGATCATAATAAAATCAAATTAGAAATCCAGATAAGATAAAAAAACAGAAACCAATCTAACACCTGGAGATTAAATAATACACGTTTGAATGACAAATGGATAACAGAAGAAATCAAGGGAGAAATAAAAAAAATTTTTTGAAGTGAGAGTAGTGATATATCAAAATCTCTGGAACAGTACGAAGGCAGTTCTAAGAGGAAAATTTATAACATTGAGTTCATACATTAAAATAATACAAAAGGGGGCTGGAGTTGTGGCTCAGTGGTAGAACACTTGCCTAGTATGTGCGAGGCACTGGGTTCAGTTCTCAGCAATGCATATAAACCAAGTCCATTGAAAACTAAAAGAATATTTTAAAAAATAGTAGAAAGACACTAAATAATCTAACATTATATCTCAAGGCCTTAGGAAAAGAAGAACAAACCAATACCCAAATCAATAGAAGACAGGAAATCAGAACCAAAATCAATGACCTTAAGAAAAAAATGCAAAACATCAAGAAAACTAAGATTTATTTTTTGAAAAGATAAACAAGATTAATAAACCCTTAGCTAAAGTAACCAAAATAAAAAAACTCACTCAAATAAAAAAAAAACTGACATGAAAAGGAAGTATCACCATAGACACTAGTGAAATTCAGAGGGTCACTAGAAACCATTTTGAAAATTTATACTCCAATAAGCTAGAAAACCTTGAAGATATTGATAAATTCTTAGAGATCTGTGGCCTACCCAAATTGAACCATAAGGATATAGAAAACTTAAACAGATAAATATTGAGTAATGAAATTGAAGCAACTATCACAAACTTTTCAACAATGAAAAACCCAGAACTGGATGGATTCTTAACTGGGTTCTAACAGACCTTTAAAGAACTAATACCCATTCTTATATTATTCCATGAATTAGAAAAGGAGGGAACACTGCCAAACTCAACCTGTGAAGTCAGTATCACCCTAATACCAAAACCAGAGACATATCAAGGAAGGAAAACTTCAGACCAATATTCTTGATGACCATAGATGCAAAAATTTGTAATAACATATAGACAAACCTTATATAAAAACACAGTAAAAAGATAGTGCACCATAATCAACTGGATTCATCCCAGGGATATAAGGTTGGTTCAACATATGGAAATCAATAAATGTGATTCACTATGTAAACAGAGTCAAGGTCAAGAATCACATGATTATCTTAATAGATGCATGAAAAGCATTTGACAAAGTATCGTACCCATTCATATTTAAAACACTAGAAAAACTAGGGATAATAAGGAACTTAAAGGCTATATATGACAAACCTAAGGCTAACATTATACTGAATGGAAAAATACTAAAGTATTTCCTGTAAAAATAGGAATAAGAAAAGAATGCCCTTTCACCACTCCTGTTCAGCATTACCTTGAAACTATAGCCAGAGCAATTGAGAAGGAAATTAAAGTGATACAAATAGGAAAAGAAGAGCTCAAGTTATCTCTTTGCTGATGATATGTTCCTTTATTTAGAAGATCCAAAAAACTCCACCAGAAGACTTCTAGAGCTCACAAATAAATTCAGCAAAGTAGCAGGATATAAGGTCAACACATATAAATCAATCCCGTTCCTATATTCCGATGATGAATCTGCTGCAAAAGAAATTAGGAAAACTATCCCATTAACAGTAGCCTCAAAAAAATAAAATACTTCAGAATAAAACTAACAAAAGAGGCAAAAGACCTTTAAAATGAAAACTACAGAACACTAAATAAATTGAAGAAGATATTAAAAGATAGAAATACCTCCCATGTTCTTGTATAGGCAGAATTAATATTGTCAGAATTACCATACTACCAAAAATGCTATACAGATTCAATGCAATCTCCATCAAAATTCCAATGACGTTTTTCACAGAACTAGAAAAAGTATTTAGGAATTCATTTGGAAAATAAGAAACCCAGAATAGCCAAAGCAATCCTTAATGAGAAAAGTGAAGCAATACCAGACTTCAAATTATACTATAGAACTATTATAATGAAAATAGCATGATATGAGTATCAGAACAGGCATGAAAACCGATGAAATAGAATAGAAGGCACAGAGACAAAAATCACATAAATACAGTTATCTGATACTAGATGAAGGTACCAAAAATATCCAGTGGAAAAAGATAAACAAATGGTGCTAGAAAAACTGGAAATGTATATGTAGTGGAATGCAGTTTAACCCTTATCTTTTACCCTGCACCAAAGCCAACTCAAAGCAGAACAAAAACTTAAGAATTAGACCAGAGATCCAGCAACTGCTAGAAGAAAATGTAGGCCCAACTCTCCAACATGTTGGCACAGGAACCAACTTCCTTAACAAGACTCCTAGAATACAAGAAATAAAATGAAAAATCAATACATGGTGTGGTATCAAATTAAAAAGTTTCTTAACAGCAAAGGAAATAAGAGTGTGAAGAGAGAGCCTATGGAATGGGAGAAGATCTTTGCTTCCTGTTTCTCAGATAAGATATTAATATCTGAAATATACAAAGAACTCAAAAAACTTCAAACCAAAAAAAGAAAACCACTCAATAAATGGGCAAAAGAACTAAACAGATACTTCTTAAAAGAAGAAATACAAATGGTCAACAAATACATGAAAAAAAGCCGGGCGCGGTGGCTCACGCTTGTAATCCCAGCACTTAGGGAGGCTGAGACAGGAGAATCTCGAGTTCAAAGCCAGCCTCAGCAAGGGCGAGGCACTGAGCAACTCAGTGAGACCCTGTCTCTACATAAAACACAAAATAGGGCTGGGGATGTGGCTCAGGGGTCGAGTGCCCCTGAGTTCAATCCCCGATACCAAAAAAAAAAAAAAAAAAAATACATGAAAAAAATATTCAACATCTCTAACAATTAGGGAAATGCAAATCAAAACTACATTAAGATTTCATCTCACTCTAGTCCTAGCTTCATGTGTGACTGTATATATGTTGTGATTCTATATCACATACAACCAGAGAAATGAAAAGTTGTGCTCCATCTTTGTATAATGAATTTAAATGCATTCTGCTAATATGTATACCTAAGTAGAATAAATAAATAAATAAAATTATTAAAAAAACAACAGAATGGCAATTATTAAGAATACAAATAACAAGCTGGATGCAGTGGTGCAAGCCTGTAATCTCAGCACTTTGGGAGGCTGAGACAGGAGAATTGCAAGTTCAAAGCCAGCCTTAGCAAAGGCAAGGTGCTAAGCAACTCAATGAGACCCTGTCTCTACATAAAACACAAAATAGGGCTGGAGATGTGGCTCAGTGGTCAAGTACCCCTGAGTTCAATCCCTGGTACCAAAAAAAACAAAAACAAAAACAAATAACAATAAATGTTGGCAATGATGTAGGAGAAAAGGTACACTCATTCATTGTTGGTGGGACTGCAAATTAGTCTGGAAAGCTATGTGGAGATTCCTCAAAAAACTAGGAATGGAACCATCATATGACCCAACTATTCCACTCCTTGGTATATATTCAAAATATTTTAAATTAACATAATAAAGTGTTGCAGCTATATCTCTGTTTATAGCAGCTCAATTCATGATAGCCAAGCTATGGAACCAACGTAGGTGCCCTTCAACAGATGAATGGATGAAGAAAATGTGGTATACATACATAGTGGAATAGTACTCAACCATAAAGAAGAACAAAATTATGACATTTGCTGATAAATGAATGGAACTGGAGACTGAAATAAGAGAGTGCACTGGAGTGTGACATAAGCGAATTCAAAAACAATAAAATGATGAATGTTTTCTCTGATATGTGGAAGCTAATCCAAAATAAGGGAGGGGGGAATAACAAAGAGAGGGAAAGGAAAAACAAACAGGCGATGGGATTTCATCAAATCAGAGGAAAGATTAGTGGAGTAGATGAAGGGTATTGAATAGGAGGAAGAAAGGATGGGAAAAGGGAAGAACAATGAATGAATCTGACCAAACTTTTGTATGTACATGCTTGGATGTGGCCTGATGGGTCCTGGAATCATGGGTATTCACAGGACACTAATTTTTTAAAAAAAGAGTAAACATAAATGGATTGAAGAGATATCAGTGGAGTGGAGGGGAGCAGGGGCCAGTGTTGGGGGAAGTGCTTGGTGTTGAATTGGAGCGGATTGAGTCCTGTACCTTTGTGATAATGTTAGGGTGTATACTGGTATTGTATTTAACTAGAAAGAACAATTTTAAAAAAAAAAAGAAAGAAAAAAAAAACCTGTATTTCCATGTTTATTGTAGCACTGTGTATAATATCCAAGATATGGAATCAGTCTAGGTGCCCATCAACAGATGAATGGGTAAAGAAAATACAGTATAAACTGGTGTGGTAGTGCACACTTGTAATTGCAGCTACTTAAAGGCTGAGGCAGCAGGATTGCAATATTGCAATCACAGTAAAAAGATACCTATTGTAACATGACAAAAAGTGAGAAATAAGTAATAAAGATTTACTAGGCGTATACTAAACAAAAGACACCTATAATACTTATACTATAATATCAGACACAATAGACTTTTAGACAAAAATTATTGCTAAAAAAAAAGGAAACATTTTATAAGGATGTAGGGCAATTCAGTAGGAAGACAGTGATTACAGACAAAAAATGAATCTAACAACAGTGCCCCAAAATATATGAATGAAAAGCTAATAGAATGGGGAAAAAATGGACAATTGAACAACAATATTTAGAGACTTCAATATCCCACTTTCAGTAACAGAGAGGACAATTATACAGAATATCAGCAAGGAAATAGAAGACTTGAACAACACTATAAACTAGCTGGATACACAGACTTACATAGAACACTCCATTCAACAACATGTGATAGACATTCTTCTAAAGTACACATTGGACATTCTCTAGTAGAGACATACTGTAAAACAAGTGTCAATAAAAATGAGAAAGATGAAATTATACCATGTATGGTCTCTGACCACAGTAGAATTACATTAAAAATTAATAACAGAAGGAAAATTGGAAAATTCACAAATATATGTTCATTACCAAAACACTTCTAAATAGCCAAAGAGTTAAAGGAGGGAAAAATAGAAAATACTTTGATATGACTAAAAATGAAAACCCAACTTGTCAGATATTCACTATGCAACTAAAGCAGTATTTAGAAGGGGGATTTTTATTTGTAAGCACCTATGTTAAAAATGAAAACGTTCTAAGCCGGGCGCGGTGGCTCAAGCCTGTAATCCCAGCACTCAGGGAGGCTGAGACAGAAGAATCGCGAGTTCAAAGCCAGCCTCAGCAACAGGGAGGCGCTAAGCAACTCAGTGAGACCCTGTCTCTACATAAAACACAAAATAGGGTTGGGGATGTGGCTCAGTGGTTGAGTACCCCTGAGTTCAATCCCCAGTACCAAAAAAAATGAAAACGTTCTATAATCTATAATTTTCCCTTTAAGAATATGGTGGCACATGCCAGTAATCCCAGCATCTCTGGCAGCTGAGGCTGGAGGATTGCGAGTTCAAGGCCACTCTTAGCAATTTAAGCCCCACACAAATTAATGAGACCCTTTCTCTAAATAACATAGAAAAAGGCCTGGGCTGAGCATATGACTCAATGATTAAGTGCCCTTGGGTTCAATCCCTGGTACAAATAAAAGAAGAAAAAATAAAAAAATAGAAAGAAAACAGTAAATTAAGCACAAAGTAAGTAGAAGGAAGGAAATAATAAAGATCAGAGTACTAATAAATTAAGAATAGAAACTAGAGGGAGAAAGTTCTTTGAAAAGGTCAACAAACTTGACCTGCTTTTGACTTAGAGAAAAAATGAAAGAAGAAAAATTATTTGGTATGGGAAATGAAACATTATTGTGACTACAGAAATAAAAAGGATTATCAGAAACAATTTTATGCTAATAAATTGGATAACCAAGATGAAATGGACAAATGCCTACCTAGAAAGATAAAAACTATAGTAACCAGCAAATGAAGGAATACAAAGTCTAAGTAGAATTATAACAAGTAAAGATAATGAACTTATAATTCAAGAAACCTCCCCATAAAGAAAAGTCCAGACCTAAATGGCTTCACTGGTTAATTCTATCAAACATTTAAAGAACTATTAGCAGTTATTCACAAGAAGCAGAAAAGACGGGAATGAATACCTTCTATGAGTTTAGTATTACCCTGATAACAAAATTCAAAGACATCTAGAAGAACAGAAAAATACAGATCAGTATCCTTTATAAATATAGTTACAAAATCTTCAGCAAAGTACTTAGATTGTAGTAATGTTGATACAACACTGGATATTTTACAGAACATTAAATTGAACACTATTAGATGAATCATCCTTCGAAGGATGGTTTCAATCTCCATTTCTCTAAAAGAAGCAATTACTTTTTTTCACACCAGTTTAGCATTTTGATTCCTTTACTGATGTTAATGGGTTAAACATTAGTAACATTTTATTTCTACATTTCTGTTACCTATGATTATTTCTATAGTCTATGTTCTATATTGCACCAAAGTAAGCAATATATTGATTTTACCCTTGTGTTTCTTGTATTTTCTACCTACATTTTTATCAAGGTCTTATCCAGAGGTTTTCTGATAATGAGAGATGCCTTTCAGTATGCTGGAATTGATTCTTTATATAAAATATGTTTATATTTGATCTCTTTAGAGGCTAATGGACTGTTTTAACTCTTTTAGATTTTACTTTCCTCACTGGTATTGCAGTGGTAGCAACAGAACTTACCGGCATGGGATATCTCGAGGTGCTGAAGCTCCTCTTCTTGATGACTTTGTCATGTCTTACCTTTTTGCTCAGGTATGATTATATTATCCTATTTGTATGTGCAGTAAGTGATAAATATTTTCTCATGTAGTATATCTCTTACTCAGGGCAAACTTCATATGGAAAAACTGAGTTCTGTGTTGCATGACAGGTGTAAAAATAGTCTTTTTAAAAGTAAGTTTTAGTCTCATGATTTATGAATAATAGAATTTATTTTAAATGGATTGTTGAACAGATCTTTTTGAATTTTTTTTATTTTAAGGCTTTAGCTCATTTTAAGGATTTCACAAAGTGTACACTGAGTTTTACATTATGACTCATGTGGACCCATGTGGCTGAAATACTACACAGTACAATTTCTTGAGTGTATTTTTTCTCTAGACAATTTTGGACTTAAACAGTGGGTAGTGAAAAGGAAAAGCAACATAAAAATTATCTGTGATAGTTTGAATAGGTCCTCATAGGAAGGTGATTGGATGCTGATAGTCTAAGAGCTGTGTTATAGCCATTTGCTCATTAATACTGTTATACTAAATTTTTGTATTATGGTTGAACATTTCATAATGCTTTCTTTCATCATAATTGAAATATTTTATCATTAAGTAACTTTTGCTTTCATGTGTTGTTGTAGTCATATAAATAGAAACTAAAGAAAAGTCAGTTAGTACTCTTGGGTAAAGATGATCACAGGTATTATTAGATTAAGGAGTTCTAAATAAGATTTGCTGATGTCATAGGAAATAGCCTACAGATCCTCATGCCTCACATTTCCAAGAAGCCTAATAAGGCTTGTTAAGTTTATGAGCAATAAATGGGAAAATATTTATCTATTGGGTGTGAGGTCACCCAATTTGTTTTTATTATGGTAAAAATACATAAAAATTGACCACTTTAACTATTATTAAGTACATAGTTCATTCACATTAATTAAGTATATTCACATTATTTTCCAAAGATCATCAATCATCCATCTCTACAACATTTTTTCTCTTTCCAAATTGAAGATTTATACCCATTAAACAGTAACTCTCCATTTCTCCTTCCCTGGGCCTTGTCAATCAACATTCTACTTTTTATCTCTATATATTTGCCTGTCTTAAGTACCTCATAAAAATGGAATTATATATAAAAAATGGAATTATATCATTCTTGTCTTTTTTGACTGGCTTATTTTACTTAGCATAATATCTTCAAGGTTCATACATGTTTGGTCAGCAACTAGTTAATTCTGGAGTTGGGGCAAGACTTGAGTGATAAAATGCTCAGAAAAAGCAATGTGCCAAGTGTGAGAATTTCCTTCCTTTTTAGAGCTGAATATTATTCTATTGTATGTGTATACTACATTTTACATTCATTATATATTTGAGCCCCTGCTTTCAGTTTTTTGTACATATATCCAGAAGTTGAATTCCTGGATCAGGTGATAATTCTGTTTATAATTTTTTGAAGAGCTACTATACTGTTTTCCAATGTGGCTGTGCCATTTTTCATTCCTACGTGCAGTGTACAAGTGTTCCAGTTTTTCTAAATCCTTGACAATACTTTTTTCTGATAGTAGCTGTCCTGATGGATGTGAAATAGTTTCTCATTAAAGTTTTAATTTGCATTTCCCTAGTGGATAGTGATGTTTTAAGTATCTTTTCATAAGTATGTTCATCATTTTTGTGTCCTTTTGTGGAGAAATGTCTGTTCAAGTTCTTTGCCCATTTTTTGTTCAGGTTGTTTTTGTTGTTGAATTATAGAAGTTCTTTCTATATTCTGGATATTAATCTCTTGTCAGGTGTGTGTTTTTACTTATATTTTCCTATTATGTATGTTGCCTTTTCACTCTATTGCTTGTGTTTTTTTTTTCATATTTAATTTATTTATTTGTTCTATTTAGGTTTACATGATAACAGTGCAATTTGATTCATTGTACACAGATAGAGGATAACATTTCATTTCTCTGGTTGTAAGTGACACAGAATCACAACATACATGCAGTCATACATAAAGTTAGGGCTATGATGACCATCATATTCCACCACCTTAACTGTCCCCATGCCCCCTCCCCTCTTGTATCCCTGTGGACAGAGTTCCACCATTGTTCCCATGTCCTCCCCCTCAATATGGATCAGCATCCACTTATCAACGAGTACGTTCGGCATTTGGTTTTCTGAGATTGGCTTACTTCACTTAGCATGATATTCTCCAACTCCATCCATTTACCTGCAAATCCCATGATTTTATTCTCTTTTATTGCTGAGTAATATTCCATTGTGCATATATACCACAGCTTCTTTATCCATTCATATATCTAAGGGCATCTAGGTTGGTTCCATAGTTTACCTATTGTGAATTGAGCTGCTATGAACATTGAAGTGGCTGCAGCACTGTAGTATGCTGTTTTTAAGTCTTCTGGGTATAGACTGAGGAGTGGGATAGCAGGCTCAAATGGTGGTTCCATTTCAAGTTTTCTAAGGACTCCCCATACTGCTTTCCAGATTGGTTGTAGCAATTTGCAGTTCCACCAGCAATGTATGAGAGTGCCTTTTTCCCCACAACCTCGCCAGCACTTACTGTTGTTTGTATTCTTGATAATTGCCATTCTGACTGGCGTGAGATGAAATCTTAGGGTAGTTTTGATTTGCATTTCTCTGATTGCTAGAGATGTTGAACATTTTTTCATATGTCTGTTGATGGATTGTATATCTTCTTCTGTGAAGTTTGTGTTCAGCTCTTTGGCCCATTTATTGATTGGGTTGTTAGTTTTTTTAGTGTTAAGTTTTTTGTGTTCTTTATATATCCTGGAGATGAGTGCTCTATCGGATGTGTATGTGGCAAAGATTTGTTCCCAGAATGTTGGCTCTCTGTTCACTTCATTGATTATTTCTTTTGCTGAGAAGCTTTTTAGTTTATATCCATCCCATTTGTATATTCTTGATTTTACTTCTTATGCTATAGGAGTCTTGTTCAGGAAGTATGGTCCTAATCCGACACAATGAAGATGTGGGCCTGTTTTTTCTTCTATTAGGTGTTGGGTTTCTGGTCTGATTCCCAGGTCCTTGATCCACTTTGAGTTGAATTTTGTGCATGGTGAGAGATAGGGGTTTAGTTTCATTTTGCTGCATATGGATTTCCAGTTTTCCCAGCACCATTTGTTGAAGAGGCTCTCTTTTCTCCAGTGTATGTTTTTGGCTCCTTTGTCTAGTATAAGGTAACTGTATGTAAGTGGGTTCGTCTCTGTGGCTTCTATTCTATACCATTGGTCTACATGTCTATTTTGGTGCCAGTACCATGCCGTTTTTGTTACTATAGCTTTGGTAGTATAATCTGAGGTCTGGTATTGTGATGCCTCCTGCTTCACTCTTCTTGCTAAGGATTGCTTTGGCTATTCTGGGTCTCTTATTCTTCCAAATGAATTTCATGATTGCCTTTTCTATTTCTAAGGAATGATGTTGGGATTTTAATTGGGATTGCATTGAATCTATATAGCACTTTGGGAAGTATGGCCATTTTGACAATATTGATTCTGCCTATCCAGGAGCATGGGAGATTATTCCATCTTCTAAGGTCTTCTTCAATTTCTTTCTTCAGTGTCTTGTAGTTTGCATTGTAGAGCTCTTTCACCTCTTTTGTTAAATTGATTCCCAAGTATTTTATTTTATTTTTTTTTGAGGCTATTGTGAATGGGATAGTTTTCCTAATTTCTCTTTCAGATGGTTTATCACTGATGTATAGAAATGCAATTGATTTGTGGGTGTTGATTTTATATCCTCCTACTTTGGTGAAATTGTTTATTAATTCTAAAAGTTTTCTGGTAGAATTTTTTGGATCCTCTAAGTATAGAATCATGTTGTCTGCAAATAATGATAGTTTGAGTTCTTTTCCTATTTGTATCTCTTTCATTTCTTTCGTCTGTCTGATTGCTCTGGCTAGTGTTTCTAGGACTATGTTGAATAGCAGTGGTGAGAGAGGGCATCCCTGTCTAGTTCCCATTTTCATAGGGAATGATTCCAATTTTCTCCATTTAGGATGATGTTAGCCTTGTGTTTAGCATAGATAGCTTTTACAAAGTTGAGGTATGTTCCTACTATCCCAAGTTTTTCTAGTGTTTTGAGCATAAAATGGTGTGGTATTTTGTCAAATGCCTTCTCTGCATCAATTGATAAAGTCATATGATGAGAATCATATGATTCTTATCTTTAAGTCTATTGATGTGATGTATTATGTTAATTGATTTCTGTATGTTGAACCAACCTTGCATCCCTGGGATGAACCACACTTGATCATGGTGCACTATTTTTTTTTTTTTTTATATTTTTTAGTTGTTGGTGGACCTTTGTTTATTTATATGTGGTGCTGTGAATTGATCCCAGGGCTTCACACATGCTAGGCAAGCGCTGTACCACTGAGCTACAACTCCAGCCTCCACTATTTTTTTGATATGTTTTTGTATGTGATTTGCTGGAATTTTATTGAGAATTTTTGAATCTGTGTTCATCAGAGATATTGGTCTGAAGTTTTCTTTCTTTGATGTGTCTGTCTGGTTTTGGAATCAGGGTGATACTTGCCTCATAGAATGAGTTAGGAAGGGTTCCCTCCTTTTCTATTTCATGAAATAGTTTGAGGAGTATTGGTATTAATTCTTCTTTGAAGGTCTTGTAGAACTCATCTGAGAATCTGTTTGGACCTGGGCTTTTCTTGGTTGGCAGGCTCTTGATGGCATCTTCTATTTCCTTTCTTGAAATTGATCTGTTTAAGTTGTGTATGTTCTCTTAGTTCAGTTTGGGTAGGTCATATGCCTCTAGAAAATTGTCGGGGTCTTCAGGGTTTTCTATTTTACTGGAGTATAAATTTTCAAAATAGTTTCCAATTTTTCTCTGTATTTCAGTAGTGTCTGTCGTGATATTTCCTTTTTTGTCACGAATTTTAATAATTTGGGTTTTCTCCATCCTTCTTTTCATTAGGGTGGCTGAGGGTTTGTCAATTTTGTTTATTTTTTTAAAGCACCAGCTTTTTGTTTTGTCAATTTTTTGAATTGTTTCTTTTGTTTTGAATTGTTTCTTTTGTTTCGATTTCAGTCCTAATTTTGATTATTTCCTGTCTTCTACTTCTTTTGGTGTTAATTTGTCTTCCCTTTCTAAGGCTTCGAGACGAAGAGTCAATTCATTTATTTGTTGACTCTTATTTCTTCTAATGAATGAGTTTAGTGCTATGAAATTTCCTCTTAGCACTGCCTTCATGGTATCCCAGAGATTTTGATATGTTGTATCAGAGTTTTCATTTGCCTCTAAGAATTTTTTTTATCTCTTCCTTGATGTCTTCTGTTATCCATGCCTCAATCAGTAGCATATTATTTAGTTTCCAGGTGATGGAGTAGTTTCTGTTTTTTAATCTGTCATTGATTTGTAATTTTATTCTATTGTGTTCAGATAGGATGCAGGGTAGAATCTCTATTTTTTTTTTGTATTTCCTGAGACTGGCTTTGTGACATAACATATGATCTGTTTTGGAAAAGGATTCATGTACTGTTGAGAAAAGAGTGTATTCACTTGTTGATGGATGGAACACTCTCTATATGTCTGTTAAGTCTAAATTATTAATAGTTTCATTGAGATCTATGGTTTCTTTATTAAGTTTTTGTTTGGAAGATCTATCCAATGGTGAGAGAGCTGTGTTAAAGTCTCCAAGTATTATTGTGTTGTGGTCTATCTGATTCTTGTATTTGAAAAGGATTTGTTTGATATACGTAGAAGCCCCATTATTTGGGGCATAGATATTTATGATTGTTATGTCTTGTTGATGTATAATTCCCTTAAGAAGTATGAAATGACCTTCTTTATCTCTTTGCACCATCTTTGGTTTGAAGTCCACTTTATTTGATATGAGGATGGAAACTCCTGCTTGTTTGCGGGGTCCATGTAAGGGATATGTTTTTTCCCACCCTTTCACTTTCAGTCTGTGAATGTCTTTTCCTGTGAGATGAGTCTCTTGAAGACAGCGTATTGTTGGGTCTTGTTTTTTAATCCAGTCTGTCAGTCTATGTCTTTTAATTGGTGCATTTAGGCCATTTATATTCAGGGTTATTATTGAGATATGATTTGTAATTCCAGTCATTTTGGTTTGTTTTTGGTTTTTACCTTGAGTTGTTTTCTCTTTTGAATGGTCTTTCCTTTAGTGTAGTTCCTCTCTTTGTAAATTTTCATTGTTGGTTATCATTTCCTCCTCATGGAATATTTTGCCAAGAATGCTGTGTAGTGCAGGCTTTCTTGCTGTAAATTCTTTTAATTTTTGTTTATCATGGAAGGTTTTTATTTCGTCATCAAATCTGAAGTTCAATTTTGCTGGATATAGGATTCTTGGTTGGCATTCATTTTCTTTCAGGGCTTGGCATATGGTATCCCATGATCTCCTGGCTTTTAGGGTCTGGATTGAAAAATCTGCTGGATACGTATTGGTCTCCCCTTATATGTAATATATATGGTTTCTCTCTCTTGCGGCCTTTAAAATTCTATCCTTATTCTGTATGTTGGACATTTTCATTATAATGTGCCTTGGTGTAGATCTGTTGAAATTTTGTACATTTGGTGTCCTGTAAGCCTCTTGTATTTGATTTTCCATTTCATTTTTCATACTTGGGAAATTTTCTGATATTATTTCATTGAAGAGATTGTGCATTCCTTTGGTTTGAAATTCT
>PVHX01000257.1:236710-354610 GCA_004024805.1 Geosciurus inauris | reverse complement strand
TTTTTTGGTACTGGGGATTGAACTCAGGGATGCTCGACCACTGAGCCACATCCCCAGCCCTATTTTGTGTTTTATGTAGAGACAGGGTCTCACTGAGTTGCTTAGCGCCTCACCATTGCTGAGGCTGGCTTTGAACTCGCGATTCTCCTGTCTCAGCCTCCCTAAGTGCTGGGATTACAGGCTTGAGCCACCGCGCCCGGCTCAAGAGGGCTTTTTTTAAACTCACATATTTGAAGGCTGTTAAGTCCAACTGGGACCTGCTTGGCATCTGGTAGGGGACTTCTTGCTGCTTCACAGTTGAGTGAAGGACAACACATGGGGAGGCAGAGCACATATCAGAGAGAACTTGCTTGTAGAACAGCTCCTCCCTCAATGGTCCATGTGCATTACTCCATTAATCACCTTCCAATGTCCCATATCCAAATGCTATTAATAGGTGAATTTGGGGATTAAGTTTCCAATATATGAAATTTATGGTACACATCAAAATCATAGTAGTTAGGTTATGAGTAGCTTGAGACGGCAGAGCACATATCAGAGAGAACTTGCTTGTAGAACAGCTCCTCCCTCAATGGTCCATGTCCATTACTCCATTAATCACCTTCCAATGTCCCATATCCAAATGCTATTAATAGGTGAATTTGGGGATTAAGTTTCCAACATATGAAATTTATGGTACACATCAAAATCATAGTAGTTAGGTTATGAGTAGCTTGAGAAAATTGAAATATCTAAAATACATCTTTATTTTTTACCACAGAGAGATCATGAAATGAAAATATTAAATTTTAAGAGAAACAGAAGAAGGTTTGTATATGCAGCTTGGTGTGTAGTAATAAAGTGTTGACACCTTAACAAATTCAAGGCACTATGCTAGGTTTTGTGATAGGTACAAATATATACAGGATTTGATCCCAGCTTTCAGAAAAGTTACACTAGAATTACAGGATAAATTGATGTAACATTTGAGAACACCATTAATTTTAAATTAATGGAATTGAGGTAGTGATGGTTAAACCAGTTTCATAGCAGGGATAAGTTCATATTGAGTTTAAATCATCATTTACCAATATAAAATTTGTATATATTCCAAGTAATTTCCTTACCTATTCTTCCTTTGTAGTTTTTGACCATTTGCTGTTATTTCTATCTTCAAAAATGTGAGCTAAGACAAAGGACAGAATAAAATTTAAAGTTATTGTAATTAGAGATTCACTAGTGGTTGACAGACTTATTTTTAATCATACACATATCTATAGTATCTGTTATTTTTTCTCTTATTTATAAAAAGAGTGAACCATATTAACATTTTTTTACTTATCACTTTTTGATATATCTTAGGGTTTTTAATGTAGTTAAGGAAAAATAAGTAAATATAGCATATTTTACTATTTCAAGATTCATATGACATATGCAATATGATTTTCCTGATAATTTGAAGTTGTGAGGGTAGAGTTGTGACACAGAGGATAATAAAATATGCATTCGGAGTGTATGTTCAGCAAGTTACGTACAATTTTAGTGGATAGTTGTTTCATATCATTTCAAAATCTCTCTGCACGATTGTGTTATTGTTGCATATTGAATTTCAACGAGATATTTAAACTTATTTTTTACTTAATGAAAAATAACCCCAAGGTGCTTGAAGTATAACACAGAAGAATAGTTGTGCTTGATGCACTTCCAATTTATATTCTATTGCACAGGGCCCTCTTCCACACCACAATACATTCCCTGACCACCCTTCTTTTCAGAATCTAAAATGAATTAGGTGGTTGTCTGTGCTCCCATGGCTTCTTTGGAGCTATCATTGTGTATCTTTCATAAAGCCTTGCAATTATTCACTGACTCATCTCTGCAGCTACCTGTGGGCAGCTCAATGGCAGGAGTATTTATCTTTGAACTCCCCAGAGCTCAGTTCACTAGTAGATCCAATGACTTATTTTCTAATATTTAAATCATCTTTATTTATAAACTGCTATCCTGAGACTGGAACTTCAGTAAGGCTTCTGAGCCATAAGAGGTGACTCAGAGTTACTTTGGAAGAGAGGTAAACTCATATCAAATGTCTTGCTGTGATCTTGGATGTTTAATAGCATATTTTTCTGAAGGTTGAAAGAGTCTGGCTCATAATGTTACTGTTTGGGGGAAGAAGAAACATTAGGGGAAATTCGGGATGTTACAGAGGAAAAAAAACAAAACTACAATTGCTTCTGATTACTTGGTTGTTGATTTATTATGAAATATCCCTTTTTATCTATGGCAATACTTCTTGTATTAAAGTTAACTTTGTTGTTAATGTATTCATACTTTCTTTCTTAAGACTGGAGTTTGCTCTGTTAATCCTTTTTATACATGTCCTTACATTTAAATATGGCCCTTATAAATAACGTGTAAAAGGCAACTTAATAAACTTCCATATTTTCATTGGAGTTTTAAGTCTGTTTACATTTAGTATGGTTATTCATATATTTAGATGTGAAGGCCACAAAAATATTTATTCAATGTCATTCTCAGTTTCTTTGAACCTGCTTCTCTCCCTTCTATTAACTGGGTGCATTTATATTCTACTTTATTCCTATATTGGTTCTTCTTTATTTATCTTCACATTGTGCCTCAGTGGTTACCCAAGGTACTATTTAACTAATATTATTCTACTTTTCAGTCCACATAAAAACTGTGCAATACTATAATTTCTGTTTTTTGTGACATTGTTGGCACATAATTTACTCCTACATATATTGTATATATCACATATTATTATATGCTTTATTCAGTCAATATTCTTAATAAAAATTTCAAATATTATTTGACAGATACATATTCATGTATATTCCTTTCTGGTTCTTTCTATTGCTTTATTCCACCTGAGTTCTTATCTTGGATTGTTTGAGAAGGGCATTCTATGGAATTTCTAATAGTGTAGCTATCTGGGAGCAGATTATTTCCTTATTTATCTGAATGTTTATTTGCTCTCATATGTCTCACTTCTTTATTGTTGTGCTAAGATCAAATGCAGGCCTGGCGCATTTGTGCTCTACCACTGAGCCACATTCCCAGCCCTAATTGCTCTTATATTTGAAGGGTATTTCATTGGGTATAGAATTCATGATGGACATGTTTTTCTCTCAGCATTCTAAAGTTGTAATTCTCCTGTTTTTTTAGCTCTTACCATTGTCACCTTGTGACAATGATATGTGCTCTTCTTTCTACCACTCTTAAGTTTAATTTTTGTTTTTTAGATTGGGATATGCCAATGGGGTATGATGAAGTCTTTTTGTTTGGTTGGTTTGTGTTGTTGTTTGTTTTTTATCCTGCATGAGTTTTTGGATGTATGGACTGATTAATTTATTTTTGGAAAATTTTTAAAAATCATGGGATGTTATTAAAAAAAAAATTTTGTCCTCCATGCTGTCTCTCCTCTCAATCTGGGGGCCCACTGCAAACACATGATTCAGACACACACACAATTGTTGGATCTACTTTTGTTAACAGTCACTTGAGTCACATTTACTCTCCTTTAAGGTTTTTCATAAATTTTTATTGTATGCTATTGATTATATGAAAGAAAATTGTATGAGATAACAATAAGGTGGAAGTTGGTAATATGTTCTTTCAAAAAGTTGTACTTTCCAGCTGGTACAGTGGGGCATGCCTGTAATCCCAGCACTTTGGGAGACTGAGACAGGAAAATTTCGAGTTCAAAGCCAGTCTCAGGAATGGTGAGATGCTAAGCAACTCAGTGAGACCTTGTCTCTAAATAAATCACACACTCAAAAATAGGGCAGCTGGGAATGGGCTCAGTGGTTGAGTACCCCAATCACTGGTAGAAAAAAAGTACTTTTATTCGTCTGGTAACTATGAAGAAGGCTTTTTAAAAATTATTATTATTATTACTTTTTATTGCTGTTTAATTGTGATTTAGGCATTCATCATTTTGCTCTAGTGACAGTTGATCTAAATCTGGGTTAGTGATTTTCACCTTTGGTTTCCCGTCTCTAGTAGGTGGGAAAAGGAAGCTTCAACTTGCACCATTAGATTCTAAGATTACTTCTGTCCACTCTGCCCTGCATATCCCATGACATCACTTATTCTACAAATGTCATATGGGATAAAATTAGTAAATGAGAACAACAAATGTTGTGTTTGGGATTCCTGCAGATTTCTATTCTCAAGCTAGAGATGAATGGCAATTAGAATTTTCTAGTTCCTCCTTTCATCAGCCATCCTTTTCTTCTTAAAGGTGCTAATTCCTGGATGCACCCTCAGAATTGGCTAATACTCCCAGATTAAAAGTGGCTACTGTTGCTCTAGAATTGCTTCTCTCTCTGTAATTTTTTGCATACACAGTTTCTCAAAGCAACATTTCTTTTTCCCATTGTGTTTTCTCAGAATTAAGGCAGATGTGACGAGCTTTTGTGACTTCTACATTCTAACAAAGGAACTTTCAATGTAATATCAGACGTTGCCTAAATTAGGAAAACCCTGATATTTCAATGAATTAGTTTACTAAGCTTTAAATGATCTCTGACTCTGTACTCATAATTGTTCTAGGTTGAGGAAATACATCAATGAGCAAAATACACAGATTTGCTAACCTCAAATATTTAATGATTCATATGCCTTGGTGGATGAAAATTTTATTGAAAGATCTGCTCAAATACTATATTTGAGTTATGTAGTCTTGAGGTAAAACTATTTTTGTCTATAATTTTCACAATGAATTTGCAATACTTTGTTGTTATTTTTAAAAATACTGATTTAGTCAAAAGTTTTGTTATTCTTAAATAAACATTTTTTTAGTAATGATCAAAATTCCTAAGCCATGAATTATTTCCTTTAACTTATATATATTGTTTAACTTCAATGTATAAAGAGAAGAGAGCTTGAGGTACCCTGTTATTGTGGATCTGGATTTTCAAAAATCCTTCCTGATTAGTTTCCTTTTTCTGCCCTCCAGTTCCTGTTGCCTAAAGACTGTCCGTGAAGAGGCTCCAAGAATTCTCTTTGCTCTCTAGAGATCTAAAGAGCACAATTTGAAAACTATTTAAGTAGATCATTCATGCAGGCAAGGGATTTTTCTGTTTCCTTTTTTATTACCATTTTCTTCAAATTTCGGAGACAAATTAAATGCTTAAATGAAGTTAATGGTGGTTTGAAATTAACTGCTGATATATATATATTGGGTATACAGAGTTATTTAATAGTTCTTTGGGGTTTTCCTCAAGCTCTACTTCATTGAATTATAGAATCTCGGGAGTTAGAAATAGCCTTGGAGATAATTTAGCATAACCTCCCACTCAGTGAAAGGCTCCTTTCTACGACATCCCTGACAGATGGTCATTTAGCTTCTGCTTGAGCACTTCCAGTCACTGGAGTTCATTACTTTTTGAAACTATTTCATCTTGAACAGCTCTCCTGATTTAGAAATTTCTTTCATATACCGATCCCAAAGATGCATCATGGTGATTTCCAATCATTGACAAAATTATTCCCCTCGTTACCTTCATCTCTTCTCCACTTGACCTGATTTATGTTACTTTCCTCTTAATATACCTATATTCCTCAATGAGCATTCTACTATGACAGCATTTATATCTCTGTTCTCAGTGGGATATTGCAGAGAATGTATTGAATTCAGCAAATGCACCTGAGCAATATATGTCCCTGTAGGCCTCTGTGAAAACCTTCCTAGTGGATTGTTTCCTTGGGAGATCAGAATTCAGCAATTCTGACACAATCCTGAGACCTTTCATTTAGGTGGTCTTTGCTTTTCTGTTAGCTACCTACCTTAATTTTTCTTATTTAATATAGAAGATAGGGTTAAGTATGGAAAACATGCTGTCAATCCTACACTTAAAATTGCATTATTGTCTTATTGATAGTTACAAAAAGTGAATTTTTCTAAATTCTCAGAAAAGTTCTCTTTATGCTTATGTAATTACTTAAATATTAAGGAAGCCTCTAAAGTTTAGCCTGTTATCCATGTTAATGACATCTAAAGATTGAGAATGCCTCAAAAAATAGATACGATTTTTTTAAAAATTAGGATTCCTTCATGTGAAATGCCCTTCTTATTCACTTAAGAAAAATCTAAGTGTAATTATTGTCTATGAATCTATATAGGCCCTTTTCCTGAATATTGTAATTTCCAATGAACCCAAACTTTCACTGTATATATAGTCTAAATGAATAAATATATATTCACTAAATAAATGTCTCTGAAGTTTCACTGTATTTACAGTATAAATAGATATTTATTTAGAACCTTCTGGTTTACCAGGCTTTCTGTCAGGTACTATGGATAAAATGATGACAACACAGTCTGTGAAGAACTTACATTTAGAGGGGTACACTAATGAGAAAACAAAAATGACCAAACAGTATAGAAAATGCTGTGATGGAATTAATCACAGAGCTGCTTGTGAAGAGGCACTTAGAATTTTCTGCTCTTTGGCAGATATGGAGTGATCCAATGCAGTGGTGCCAGGGAAGGAGTCCTGTATCCTGAAAGGCAGGTAAGAGGAATTTTCAATTGTATTTAACCATTTATCTATACGTCTTCTTAAAAATACCATTGCTAGCAGTGGATTAAAGGTAATGGTAGAGACTGTCCCCTCCCCAATTTGAGTGTGGTTTGTTGATTATCTTTTCATTATTGGAGTTTTTCAGGCTGTTTACAAACATGTCAAGCTTGAAGTAACCTTTGAAGTCCCTTGCAGATATAAGCAACTATAATCGTCCTATTTTATATGAAATTAGAATTTTATATAGATCTTTTGAATATGTGGTTGATATTAGTATACTATCTAAGGATACTTAGTTATAGTAAAAGATTATTATTTGGTTCAGCTTTTTCTAGTTTGCTGAAATTTGTTCTATGTTTAGGTGGTTTTTATTTTCTTACTATGGTAACTTTTCTCTTTATTTTTTATGTCAATACCTCCAAATATTTGTAATGGGTTATCACAATTTTATATATTGTTCTTTCAAAATGTACACATTTAAGAATATAATCTGATTCATAAATCACTTGTTCTTTTCAAAGTCATTTTTGTTATGCCTTTCTGAAATTCCTTCTTGTGTTTTCTGAATTTCTGGTTTTGAGGTGCTCAGATGAATGTGTTAATCCAATTTATATATGATATGTACTCTGCATATTGCTTCTGCCCTAGAGCTATTTATTATGGTTTTATTTGGTGCTAAGCAGGAAGAGTTATGTAACTACCCAGTCACTATCTGAAGATAGCTTGCATTTTCCAAGACAGAAGGTGACAAACAAACTCTTTGCTTAACATAGAATCCTAGGTTAATATCACAAAGTCAGATATAATCCCATATAAGAAATTAAAAAATTAAATTATAGCCAGTAGGTAACTCATGCCTAATCAAATCATTATGCAGAGAGATTTCATATTCTATTCACTGGAGCTCTTAAGCTTTATTTGAAATCAAGTTGTTTTTCCATAATATTTGTTGTGCTCATTGACCAAATAAAAAGTGAAAATTAAACTTGAGTATTTTTTTTTTTTCCCATCAAATGACCTCTACGTGGGACTGCCCCATCAAACAACAGATTTAAATTTTAAAACCTGTTTGCCAACATTTGAAATTCCCCAAAGCTCAGATTAATTACCAAATGCTCTGCAAGCTCAGCAGCAATAGAACTCTGAGCTTCACAGACCTTATTTTATACAGAACTGACATGTTTTTGAACTTTTTGAACTCTCTCTAGAGTTCTTATTCACAGCAATCTTGCTCCTTCATGAAAAGTTCATTTTGCTGTCATTAAATGTCAGTCTAGTTCTACAATCAACAAACTATAAGAAAATGTTGGAAATTATCAAACAAATTAGACTAATATAAATGAATTACTTAATTATACATGACTTTTTAAAAAGAAATTGGATTCATAATCATGCTGGTTTATTCACTCAATCTCACAAAGTTAACAACTACTAATTCTTGTAATGGCAAACATCTATTAATTCCTAAGAGTCTGGAAGCATTCCCATCCCAACTGATGGTTGAGATTCAGTCCCAGTTCTCATGAAGCTCAAATTTGTGTACAGCACAAGTATTAGGTGTGGCAACAAAGGTTTGCACAAGTTGCTAGGTGAACTCTGAAGAGGGAAGGACCCGACGCTTTCTAAACAGAAATACAGATCAGGGAACACCTTACCGAGAAGTCAAGACTAAGGCTGATACTGAAGAATAATTGAAGGACTAGAAGATTAGAGCAGGGAATATGGGAAATGAAGAGGTAGAGAGAGGCGGGGGTGGGGAGAGGCTATATGCAAAGAACAAAGAGCATGTGCCAGCAGTCTAAGAAAGATAGGTATAATCACCAACTAATTGTAAGATATTTGGTATGGTTTGAATTGGTGGTTTATATTGGAGAGTGAGGCTAATAGGTGTGTCTGAGTCAGAGAATATAGGGCTTTACATTTTATGTTAAGATCAAATGTTTTGTTTGATGAGCATCAGTGTCAATGACATTTAAAAAGCAGAATTTTCTCATTAGTAGATGACACTCAGGTTCCCAGTGAGCTTCTGGTTTCCTCTCCTTTCCTTCTATCCTCGTCTTTTCTGCTCTTCTTTCTTCCTTTCTTGAGTCCTTTCTGTCTTTCCAGTTATCCTCTTGCTCTTCCCTCCTCCTGATCCCTCTTCCCTTTCCTATTTTCTTCTCCTTAATGGATTAATTTATATTGCTTTGATTTTCTCTGTCAAATCTGATATTTAAAAATATTTCAAACATTTATCATTTATTCATTCTTGACCATTTCAAGTATTTTGGAACTTGAATAGTTTAAAATGAAAACTAGTCTGTCTAAAATAGAATGTCTCCATCTATAACTAAAGCAGAATGGAAGGCATGTCATCTCTCCAAACCATTTGAAAACATGGAAAGGAGAATAAAATGTTTTTAAAATAAAGTAAATGTTAATTTTTCTATTGCTTTGGTTAAATGGAATTAGAATATACATATTTTCTAGAATATTCATATTTTCTAGCTTATTTTCCTAATAAGTGCTTATTTTAGTGTCATGTATCTTCTTTTATGGTGGTTCTTTCAAGTTCAAAAATTTAAATGTACCAGTGATTTTTTTAATATATTTCGAAGACTATCGAGACCTGTATTTGAAAAAAATTACATGTCTGTATTATGCAAAGTTCCCCCAGGTGTTTTCATACTTGTTGGATAGAAGGTTCCTCTAGGAAAGAGTTAAAGAGAAATGCTAGAATCACTTCTGTGAGAATTAAATCAATAGAGGTTCAAAGAGTTCTCTCAAGTACTCAGTTGGGATTGAATGGGGGAATTTGAAAAATTTCAAGGTTAAAGTGGTGAAGAATATGGCAAGGAAAGTAAGAGCTACTTTTTAAAGATTGTGTGAATTTTACTTTTTATTACAAACTCAGTTATTTGATTTTGCCCTCTTATTCAAGCTAATGTCAGATTTTATGCAGATAATCCCCCTTAGGCTTTTATTATGCAATGGCCACAAGCTTATATGATAACTTCCTTCCAATTATTACTGCTGAGTCTCAGAGCAGGTTCCTTTGCAAGTTTGAACCCAAATATTTTATTTTCAAAGCCATTAGTGAAGTTGCCTGTTAATGTGACAACAGTGCCTGATAGGAACTGGATAATGTCTAAATATTGATTGTGATGTCTGTCACAGCTTTTGAAGTACTTCTATTTAATTCAGTTTAAAGAAATCAGGAGTAAGAAACTGGCAGATGAAGACAGTACAGTTAACTTTTTAAATATAATTCAGCATATTTATGTGTGGTACTAAAAATTAAATGCACTACAGTCCTATTATTGATGGTGTTAACTTGTTAAGCAATTGGCTTTATAACCATATTATAGGTATATGAAAATTCTATACTTATTATAATGAGATTTATTTTCAAGACTCAGTGTTCACTAAATAGAGAATGTTTTTCAAGTATTGTTGCCTTGAGGTCTGAATATAGTCTTGCCAATTTCTGCTAAGCAACTACTAGTTCTACCTTCAGTATTCAACTACCAGTTCTGCCCTCAGTTTAGGTTGCAATAATAAAAATATCACAGCTGTCTTCTCATGGTGTTCTCCCTTTGCAGAACAAAAGCTTCATTCTCGTGTCTCTTATAAGGGCACTAATCCCACGTAATGAGGGCTCCATCCTCCCAAAGTCCCCATCTTTAAATATCACATTATGGACTAGGGTTTATACTTATGAACTTTGCAGAGACAAACAATAACTTTCTGAGAGTTATGGGATTTGTAATACTTTATAGGCTCAAATAAATTAAAAGTGCATTGAACACTGCTGGTCTATAAAATCTTTGTAAGTTTTAAACAGCACAACAAACAGATTCTATATTGGAGTACTGAAATTCATTCTGAGCAACATATAGAAATATCAGTTTTTTCATCTATAAGTTGTTATTTAGAAGGTCAAACATGGATATCTAAGCATAAATTTTATTGAATTATTAAGAGTAATTAAAATATAATAAAAATAAAATTCAAGGCAAGAGATACATGATGAAAGGCAAAAGTATTTCTGAGGGTTTTCACTCTTGGTGTTATGGTGGATTAGATAGCTGAAAAAAGCTCCTGATTTTTTATTTTTTATTAAAAACTAGGAAATTGGGATAGGAACCAAACATAGCTTATGATGGCATGTCCAAAGCATGTAAGAAAGCAGGAGTAATTCTCTGGAGAGAAAAAATGAAGCAAATGTTAAAGTGGACACTGAATGCATGATTGTGCTATGGGTCTTTGCTGAATTCAATGTAGTTGTAAGTATTAAAAGCTATGTAGATGGGTAGGTAAACTAGAGAGAAGGGACTTGAAGCTAAAATGTCTCTATAAGGCTAGTACTTGCCAAGTTCTTCATAACAAAATCTGTTAAGACCTCTATTATGAGAAAGCAAGTCATTATTGAGAAAAATGAGGGGAAGCCTAAGTAAATGGAGGAATATATCATGTTAATGTCTTGGAACACAATATAATGTAAAAATCCTATTTCTCTACAAATTATCATATAGTTTCATTTCAATTCTTATATTTGAAAGCAGATTATTTTATTTTTTAGAATAAACAAGTAGATTCTATAATTTATAATTTGAAAGGCTGAATACCTCACAATCTCAAATACTATGAACAAAAGAGAATTAAAATATGAGATATATCAAGAATTAATATAAAGATATAGTAATTAAGAAAGTTTGGCTTTTCATAGGTCATAGGGATGGACACAAGAATGGACATCTAGAAGTAGACCCATGCACATATGAAAGCTTAATAGATGACTAAGGTGGTAGTACAGAATAGTGAAAGGTGCTCTTTCAGTAGGTAGTGATGGGTCAATTGGACATGCACATGGAAAAAAAATGAATCTTCACTTTACCTCATACCATGTCTATAGTTAAGAAAACACACACACACACATTGTATATCTCAAATTAAAGGATAAGTATATACATCTTCCAGAAAGAATATGAGAATATTTTCATGACTTGATGAGACAAACATTTCTGAAATAGGACACCAGTGGCAGTAATCATGAAGGAAAAAAGGGGTCAGTTGGTCTACCCTGATATTAAAAGCTACTCTTCATCAAAATACATCATCAAAAAGTAAAAAGGGAAAGCCATCTAATAGAATCATATTCTAAACTCTTGACTATTGTGATTTATTAAGAAAAAGACACTCCCTTATGCTGACAAAAAATTGATTCCAGAATTGGGGTGTTGTTGCTGCAGAAGAAAAGGAAGGTGTATTCATTTAGCTTGTCAGTTGGACACATGTGTCAGTGTATCTTGACAGATGTTAACCATGTTATTGAGTGGCACATACTGTGGTAAAATAGTTACCTCCAACAAAATGGGAGGCAGGTATGTATGTAATGAATTTTAGACTTTTGGGGGAAAGTTAAAACATAGTTTATCTATTAGTTATTAGTTTATCCTGTTTGCCATTGGCTATGTTCAACACGTTATCATTAAAAACAAAGAGAATTTACAAAACTGGGTCAATTTGCATGCAATGATGAAAAAGGTAAAATATTCAGAAATCTAAGGTGTTAGGAGACTTGAAAAATGCAAATACTTCTTAAGTTTCAATCACTTAAGTATCAAGTTAGAGAATGTGAAAGATACTTTAAGAAGACTTTGATTGACCTTGGCTTATTAATGCTCAGCCTTATGTCCACAATCAACGTTTGGTTTCTGCACCTATTGTTAATTACCCTTGGTGAATTATTATGCTTCCAGGAAAAGTTCAAGTTGAGAGAATGAGGCCAAACAAAAGTTCTTAACTAAATAAAATGATTTATGTGAAAGAGTTCAAGGTCGTTGTTCTAAAAGTTCAAAGTATCTGACCATCTATTTGAGAAATAGCCATGAAGCCAAGAAAGCAAAGAAACATTGCTGTCTTTGTGTTTCTGTAAAAAACAAAACACAATTATAAGTATAGTTCTGAGCATATGAAGTAGATTGGAATAAGGTAAATGTGAAGATTGTTTAATTTTTGGAAGGATTGTATGTCCAAAAACAACCATGAGTCTGTGACTCATACTTTAAGTGCCTCTTGCCTCCTCAGGTTTTCCCTACACATTCTTAAAAGCATTCCAATTTGCTATTCAGAAAAGCCTATCTTGGATATTTGGTTAAGGTGTATAAGAAAATGAAGTACAAGTGTGACTTACCCAGTGAGTCTGAAAAATTCTCAAACACAAATTAGGTAATCAAATAAAAGATTTAAAATATGTGTAACATAGGATATAAGAATTAGACTAGAAAACAAGTAGTTATAGTGTTGAGATTTATGTCCCAATGTTGAATTATATGTCTTTGTGTTCATGGCCAAAAAATGTTGTTCTTTCTGTGTCAAATTGAACTTAAAATGGAAAAAAATGTAATAAAAATGGATATGTCAATCATTTTATAATATTGTTTTGACAATTAAATGTAAGAAAATATCTATTTTGAAAATGTTATAGAGTGATATAAAGAAAAATGGAGTCACATAAGGAGTCAAAGATATCTATCAAGTCGGAACATGATGTAGTTAGAATAGTCACCTTATTTGGATCCTGTAAGATATGTGCACCTGATTATTATACATGTAGGATACTGAACAATTTTTTAAATTTATTTATTCGACTTAGGTATACATGACAGCAGAATGCATTTTGATCGATTATACATAAATGGAGCAGAACTTTTCAATTCACTGGGTGTACATGATGTAGAATCACATCATATGTGCAGTCATATATAAACCTAGGGAAATAATGTCCATCTCATTCCACCATCTTTCCTACCCCCATGTTCCCTCCCCTCTTCTCCCTCCCTTTTGACCAAAGTTCCTCCATTCTTCCCATTACCCACTTCTCCATTATGGATCAGCATCCACTTATCAGAGACAGCATTTGACCTTTGATTTTTTGGGATTGGCTTATTTCGCTTAGCATGATATTCTCCAACTCTGTCCATTTGCCTGCAAATGCCATAATTTCATTCTTCTTTAAGGCTGAGTAAAATTCCATTGTGTATATATGCCACAGTTTCTTTATCCATTCATCTATTGATGGGCATCTAGGTTGGTTCCACAGTTTAGCTATTGTGAATTGAGCTGCTATAAACATTGAAGTGGCTGTGTCACTGTAGTATGCTGTTTTGAAGTCCTTTGGGTATATACCAAGGAGTAGGATAGCTGGGTCAAACGGTGGTTCCATTCCAAGTTTTCTAAGGAATCTCCATACTGCTTTCCAAATTGGTTGTACCAATTTACAGTCCCACCAGCAACGTGCGAGTGTGCCTTTTCACCTACATCCTCGCCAACACTTATTGTTGTTTGTATTCTTGATAACTGCCATTCTGACTGGCATGAGATGAAATCTTAGAGTAGTATTGATTTGCATTTCTCTGATTGCTAGAGATGTTGAACATTTTTTCATATGTCTGTTAATCAAATGTATATCATTTTCTGAGAAGTGTCTGTTTAGCTCCTGCACCCATTAATTGATTGGATTGTTTGTTTTTTGGTGTTGTTTTTTGAGTTCTTTATATATCCTGGAGATTAGTGCTCTATCTGATGTGTGTGTGGTGAAAATGTGCTCCTAGAATATAGGTTCTCTGTTCACCTCATTGATTGTTTCTTTTGCTGAGAAGAAGCTTTTTAGTTTGAATCCATCCCATTTATGGGTTCTTGATTTTTATTTCTTGCACTTTAGGAGTCTTGTTAAGGAAGTTGGGGCCTAATTTGATGTGATGAAGGGTTGGGCCTGCTTTTTATTTTTAGGTACAGGGTCTCTGGTCTAATTCCTAGGTCCTTGATCCACTTTGAGTTTATTTTTGTTTATTGTGAGAGAGAGTTTAATTTTATTTTGCTGTATATGGATTTCCAGTTTTCCCAGCACCATTTGTTGAAAAGGCTATCTTTTCTCCAATGTGCATGTTTTGGCACCTTTGTCTAGTATAAGATAACTATTTATGTGGGTTTGTCTCTGTGTCTTCTATTCTGTACTATTGGTCTATATGTTTATTTTGGTGCTAGTACCATGCTGTTTTTGTTACTATAGCTTTGTAGTATAGTTTAAAGTCTGGTATTGTGATGCCTCCTGCTTCACTTTTCTTGCTAAGGATTGCTTTGGCTATTTGGCATTTCTTATTCTTCCAAATGAATTTCATGATTGCCCTTTCTATTTCTAAATGGAATGATGTTGGGAATTTAATTGGAATTGCACTGAATCTGTATAGTGCTTTGGGTAGTAACGCCATTTTGACAATATTGATTCTGCTTATCCAAGAGCATTGGGAGATCTTTCCATCTTCTAAGGTCTTCTTCAATTTCTTTCTTTAGTGTCCTATAGTTTTCATTGTAGAGGTCTTTCACCTCTTTTGTTAAGTTGATTCCCAAGTATTTTAAATTTTTTGAGGCTATTGTGAATGGGGTAGTTTTCCTAATTTCTCTTTCTGAGGATTCATCATTGATATGTAGAATGCAATTGATTTATGTATATTAATTTTATATCCTGCTACTTTGCTGAATTCATTTATTAATTCTAGAAGTCTTCTGGTAGAATTTTTTGGATCCTCTAGGTATAGAATCATGTCATCATCAAATAATGATAGTTTCAGTTCTTCTTTTCCTATTCATATCCCTTTAATTTCTTTCATCTATCTAATTTCTCTGGCTGGTGTTTCAAGGACTATGTTGAATAGCAGTGGTGAAAGAGGACATCCCTTCCTTGTTCCCATTTTTAGAGGGAATGCTTCCATTTTTCTCCATTTAGGATGATGTTGGCCTTGGGTTTAGCATAGATAGCTTTTACAAAGTTGAGGTATGTTGCTACTATCTCTAGTTTTTCTAGTGTTTTGAACATGAAAAGGTGCTGTATTTTGTATTTTGCTTTCTCTGTATCAATTGATAAAGTCATGATTCTTATCTTTAAGTATATTGATGTGATGGATTATGTTAATTGTTTTCCATATGTTGAACCAACCTTGTATCCCTGGAATGAACCCCACTTGATCATGGTGCACTATTTTTTTAATATGTTTTTGTATGCAATTTGCCAAATTTTTATTGAGAATTTTTACATTTTTGTTCATCAGGAATATAGGTTTGAAATTTTCTTTTTTTTGATATGTCTGTCTGGTTTTGGTATCAGGATAATACTAGCCTTATAGAATTAGTTTGGTAGGGTTGCCTTCTTTTCTATTTTGTGGAATAATTTGAAGAGTATTGGTATTAATTGTTCATTGTAGGTCTTGCAGAACTTGGCTAAGAATTTATCTGCTCCCAGGCTTTTCTTTGTTGGTACATTTTTGATCATGCCTTCTATTTCCTTGCTTGAAATTGATCTGTTTAAGTTGTGTATGACTTCCTGGTTCAGTTTGGGTAGGCCACGTGCATCTAGAAATTTTTCAGTGTCTTCAAGGTTTTCTATTTTGCTGGAGTATAAATTTTCAAAGTACTTTCTAATTATCCTCTGTATGTCAGTAGTGTCTGTTGTGATATTTCCTTTTTCATCATTAATTTTAGTAATTTGGGTTTTCTCTCACTTTCTTTTTGTTAGGCTAAGGTTTGTCAATTTTATTTGTTTTGTCAATTTTGAATTGTTTCTTTTGTTTCAATTTCATTGATTTCAGCCCTGATTTTAATTATTTCCTGTCTTCTACTTCTTTTGATGTTGGTTTGTTCCTCTTTTTCTAGGGCTTTGAGATGTGGTGTCAGGTTATTTGTTGACTTTTTATTCTTTTAATGAATGAGCTTAACGCAATGAACTTTCCTCTTAGCACTGCCTTCATAGTGTCCCAGAGATTTTGATATGTTGTATTAGAGTTTTCATTTACCTCTAAGAATTCTTTTATGTCTTCTCTGGTGTCTCCTGTTATCCATGCATCATTCAATAGTGTATTATTTATTCTCCAGGTATTGGAGTAGTTTCTGTTTTTTAATGTCATTGATTTCTAATTTTATTTCACTGTGGTCAGATAGAATGCAGGGTAGTATCTCTCTCTCTTTTTTTTGTATTTGCTAAGACTGCTTTGTGGAACAACGTATGATCTATTTTGGAGAAGGATCCATGTACTGCTGAGAAAAAAGTGTATTCACTCATCAATGGATGGAGTACTCTATATACATCTGTTAAGTCTAAATTATTGATTGTTTTATTGAGTTCTGTGTTTTCTTTGTGTTTTCTCTGTGTTTTGTATCCAGTGGTGAGAGAGATGTGTTGTGTTAAAGTCACCAAGTATTATTGTGTTGTAGTCTATTTGATTCTTGTAGTTGAGAAGGATTTGTTTGATATACATAGATGCCCCATTGTTTGGGGAATAGCATTTATGTTTGTTATGTTTTGTTGATGTATGTTTTCCTTAAGCAGTATGAAATGTCCTTCTTTATCCCTTTTCACTAATTTTGGTTTGAAGTCCATTTTATCTGATATGAGGATGGAAACCCCTGCTTGTTTATGTGGTTTATGTGAGTGATACTTCCCGCCCCACCCTTTCACTCTCATTTTGTGGCTGTCTTTTCCTGTGAGAATGAGTCTCTTGAAGGCATCATATTGTTGGGTCTTTTTTTTTTTTAATCCAGTATGTCAGTTTATGTATTTTAATTGATGAGTTTAGGCATTCACATTCAGAGTTATTATTGAAACATAATTTGTAATCCAGGTCATTTTTTGTTTATTTTTGGTTTTTACATGACTTGGTTTCTCATTTGATTGGCCTTTCCTTTAGTGTAGTTCCTCTCTGCAGATTTGCATTGTTGGTTATCATTTCCTCCTCATAGAATATTTTTTTTAAATATTTTCTTTTAGTTGTTGATGGATCTTTATTTCATTCATTTATTATTTGTATGTGGTGCTGAGGATTGAACCCAGGGCCTCACGCATGCTAGGCAAGTGCTCTACCACTGAGGTACAGCCCCAGCCCCCTCATGGAATATTTTGCCGAGAATGCTGTGTTGTGCAGGCTTTCTCACTGTAAATTCCTTTAACTTTTATCATGGTAGATTTTACTTCATTATCAAATCTGAAGCTTAATTTGCTGGATAGAAGATTCTTGGTTGGCATCCATTTTCTTTCAGAGCTTGCTATATGTTGTTCCATGATCTCCTGGTTTTTAAGGTCTGGGTTGAAAAATCTGCTGAGATCTAAATTGGTCTCCCCCTAAATTCCTCTCTCTTACAGGCTTTAAATTTCTGTCCTTATTCTGCATGCGAGGCATTTTCATTATAATGTACCTTGGTATAGATCTGTTGTAATTTTGTACATTTGATGTCCTGTAAGCCTCCTGTATTTAATTTTCCAATTCATTCTTTATGTTTGAGAAATTTTCTGATATTATTTCATTGAAGAGATTGTGCATTCCTTTGGTTTGAAACTCTGTGCCTTTGGTCTTTTGATGCTATCCCATAAGTCTTGGATATTCTGTTCATGGTACTTACAATCTTCACTGGGTGGTCAACTTTATTTTCAAGATTGTATATTTTGTCTTTATTATCTGAGGTTCTGTCTTCCAAATAATGTAGTCTGTTGGTGATGCTTCCTATCAAGTTTTTAATTCAGATTATTGTTTTCCTTCATTTCAAGAATTTTCATGTTTTTCTTTTTCACATTCTCTAGGTCTTTTGCTACCTGTATTTCCTTCCTTATCTCTTTGTTGGTGTGATCAATTGCCTTTAATTGCTCTTTTATTTCTTTGTTGGAGTGATCAATTTCTGCCTGTATTTGCTCACTTAAGTGATTCTTTAATTCACAGATCATTTTAATTATGTGCATTTTGAATTCTTCCTCTCACATTTCATCAACTGTGCTATCAATGAATCCTAATATTTTAGTATCTTGGTATGTTGGGCCGCTTTCTTTCCTTGGTTTTTTTTTTTTTTTTTCATGTTGATTATGTGTCTTCCTTTCTTGCAGTGCTGATCTGAGGTATTGCAGTCTCTATCCTATAATCTTGTAATGACACTACAGATTACTTGTAGCTCACCTTAAGTTCACTTCCAGTGCCCAGCAGGTGCCCCAGATGGGCACTACCACCCCTAAAGATGATGGTGGTAGTAGTGGAGGTAACTCAAGATGGCAGTGGGGGGTGGCCCATGATGGATGCAAACACTTTCAGAGATGAGGCTGAAAGGGTGGGAATTACATTGGGTTTGGGTTGATTTCTCAGAGATGCAACACTTTGGTGTGCTGAGCTGTGGCGGGCCACTGCCTCCAGGCTCTGTTTGTTGTCCCAAGGTGGAGGCTACTACATGGGAAGAGCTATGGCGATGGCTGTAGTGTCCAAATATGGATACAGGAAGGGAGTAACAGTGTGGACTTGACTTTGCACAGAGGCATTCCTGGGCCTGGGCTCTCACCCAGGTCTACAGGGGCAGTCTTAGGCCTGCCCTTGGCTTGGGCTCGCAGAGAGGTCCCAGGTGGTGGGCCTGGGCTTGGGTCTGGGCTCCCATGGATTAGCAGGGACTCTGGTGCAGAATGATGTGGATGGTCTTGGGCCTGACTTTGGCCCAGGATCCCACAGGGGTCCCCCTAATCAGTGCTGAGCATAGATCTGGGTTCCCACATGGGTGGGTTGATCAGTGGGTGGCAGTCTTGGGCCTGACCTTGGCTGGGCTCCCGCAGAGGTCCCTGGAGGCGGTCCTGGGCCTTGGACTGTTTCTGTGGGTCAGCAGCGGCTCTCGCATGGAGATACTGAATAGTTTAAAAAAATTGTTTTTCTTTTTGGACTACTCCCAGACCAAATGATTCTTAACACCTAAAATAGGTATAAAGAAAAATAAGAGACCATTTTCTTTTCAAATTATATTCAATTTTCATTGTGTCAGGTAAAATAAGCAATTCAGGATAAAAGCAAAATTCTAAAAAAATCAAATGTTCTTTTTAAACATAAAAATCTAAAGAAAACTCAATATAAAAATGTTGTCAATTTAAAGTAAATTTATATTCTGGGCACAGCAAATTCTAATTTTTTTAAACCACAGACTAAATGAAGCCTAAGAAGTGAAAAGTGTGTATTTCCCTTAATGCCTCATGAACACTTTCTAGAGCTCTTTCAAAGGTCAAAACCACATAAGCCATGCCATGTCCATTAAAACTAACTGCAGATGCAAGTGCATGTTTACTTTCATTGAGTTACTCTGAATAATTTGGAATGCCTACAAGGGTTAGTTGGTGCACTAACCTGAACTGGGGACAAATTTCCTAAATTTTGTTTATTGTTCAAAATTGAAACTACACTGTTTTGACAAATTTAAAACAACAAAAATTTATTTCTTGCTCTGCCACATGTGTATATGAGCTGACTGGGGTTTTGCTCAGCTTCCACTTAGTCCTCACTCTGGGACCCAGAATAATGCATCAGCTACTAAGGGAGCATCAGCGATAACCACAGCTAAGGAAGTAAAGACCCTGTTTCCTTAAATTTCTGTCCTTAAAATGGCCTATACAGCTTCCCATGCTTCCTGAGCTGTGCTTATGTGCTTACTCTGCTCCAACTGGACCTTTGCATCACCATGTTCCCTTTGTTTCCTCTGCTTGATTACTCTTCGTGCTGGAGTCATGGTTCATGCCTCATGCCTCATCAATTTCAAGTATTTACTCATTGCCACCTACTCATGAGACCTGGCTTCCCTACTTTTTAAAAAAAAAGTGAACTGGCCTCTCTTTTCTCCTGTGTTCCAAACCCAAGCCCTCCAGATCCTCCTCACCTATGCTACCTTTTTTCCTATTTCATTTTTACCTTCTAATGTACTACATAATTTAATATGTAATATGTTTTGTGCTTGTTGCTGTCTAAATTTTAAACTCCATGAGAGAAGTAATACTTCACCATTCCTTGTTCTCTGATATATTTCAACACGTCCAGAACAATGTCTGGCATATACTAGGTGTCCAATAAATATGTGTTGAATGAATGAATACAAGTTGTAGGCAATTAAGTAAAGAAAAACAAGTAAATAGGGGCTGGGATTGTAGCTCAGTGGTAGAGCGCTTGCCTTGTATGCGTGAGGCCCTGGGTTCGATCCTCAGCACCACGTACAAAGCAATAAAATAAAGACATTGTGTCCATCTACAACTAAAAAAATATTAAAAAAAAAAGAAAAGAAAAATAAGTAAATAAATAGCATTAAGTTTGGAGAAAAATTTTCACATTGTATAACTGATAAAATAGGTTATATGGAAAATAATCACACATATACATTAACACCATGTTTAAGTTACAAGGATGAATTGAAAAAATAAAAAAGTAAACCAGCCACTTATCTTTAGAAAACAAAATTTAAAAAGCCATATAACTTAAAATGACATTAAAAATGTAGATGCTCTTAAAGTAAATCTAATTGAACATGTACCAGGTCTTTCTTGAGCAAAGCAGAAATTTACATTAAGAGACAGTAACTCTGATATCTAGATGCTAATTCACAATAAAGTGGGGTAAGTGGGGGGTTAGCAAAGAATAGAGTTACTCTGGATTAAGTAGAAGGGGGGGATATGGGGGTAGAAAAGATAGTGGAATGAATCAGACATTATTACCCTATGTGCATGTATGACTGCATGACCAGTGTGACTCTACATCTTGTACAACCAGAAGAAGGAGAAGTTATATTCCATTTATGTATGATGTGTCAAAGTGCATTCTACTATCATGTATAACTAATTAGAACAAATTAAATAAAAAGACAGTAGGGAAGACACATGTCAAGAGGTGTTCCTTTCTTATAGATTCAAGGCCAATTTTAAAAATATTTGAATTCTCATTTAATTGATTCCTAGAATTAAGGCAATTCCTATCAAAATCCCAGCAGGTATTATATAACTTCTAGAGGGAGGCTTTAAAAAGTTAATAGAAGTCAAGAGAATCTGATAAAAAAAAAAAATAGAAGGAGTTGAGCAGGTAACAAGGCTTACTATGAATTTATTATAGCTGAGACAATATAACATTGGTACATGCCACAAAACTAAAATGCAAAGCTCAAAATCAGATCCATAAATGTATGGATGTATTCACATGTAATGAGGAAAAATCACAAGACACTGGGGTAAGGATGGACACATGAATAAATGGAGCTTGCCACAGTTGAGTATCTCTATGAAGGAAACAAACTGATGTCACCTTAGTACTACCACATTTTGAACTAAGTATGCCAAAGTGAATTTTTAAATTTTGCACCAGGGATTGAACCCAGAGGTGCTTACCACTGAGCGACACCTCCAAACCTTTTTATTTTTTATTTTGAGACACGGTCTCACTAAGTTCCTGAGGGTCTCACCAAGTTGAGGAGGCTGGCCTCAAACCTACTATTTTCCTGTCTCAGTTTCCTGAGTCATTGGGATTATAGGTATGTACCAGCATGCCTGGCTTTGCCCAAGTGAATTTAAAAATGAAATCTAGAGCCAGGCATGGTGGCTCAAGCCTATAATCCCAGCACTTAGGAAGGCTGAGACAGGAGAATCGCGAGTTCAAAGCCAGCCTCAGCAACGGCAAGGCACTAAGCAACTCAATGAGACCCTGTCTCTACATAAAACACAAAATAGGGCTGGGGATGTGGCTCAGTGGTTGAGTGCCCCTGAGTTCAATCCCTGGTACCAAAAAAAAAAAAAAAAAAGAAATCTAAAAGGCAAAACTTAAATGCTGATAAAATTAAATAAGGAAAAATGTCATTATGACTAGGGTAGTAGAATATAAAAGGCCTAAACATAAAGGGTATTACATTTGACTACATTAAATTAAAACTTCCATTCTTTATGAAGTACATAAAAAGGTAACTGACAAAGGCTCATATTTAGAATATGCAATAAACTTCTACAGACCAATAAGAGACTTAAGAAAAATTTAAATAAAAAACTTACAGGTTATTATATTAATTGGCTATTTAATGAAATGATTTGTTTGACTTAAATATGTTGTTTTTCTCCTGACCGGTTTCGAATTCAAGTTCCATCCTTTATAAAGATCCATTCAGATATCATTCATTCTTGCAGATTATTCTCTTTCTGTTGTGTTAATCAGTTTTCTTTTACTGTAACATGCTGGGGATAATCAGATTATAAAGAGAAAAGGTTTATTTTAGCTTATAGTTTTGAAGGTTTCAATCAATGATTATTTGGCCTTGTAGTTTCTAGACCTGTGGTGAAGTAGCACATTATGGAGGGAGCATGTGATTGAACAAAATGTTTTGCCTCATGCTTGGCACACAAAGTAGACTAAGAGGAATGGGCTGAGTTTCCACTATTACCTTTGAGGACATGGCTCCAGTGACTGTAGGAGCTTCTGCTAGGGTCTACCTTATAAAGCTTTCACCACCTCCAGATAGCACTACACTGGGGACTAAGCCTTTAACACATAAGCCTTTGGGAGGCATTCATGATCCAAACTGTAACACCCGTCTTCTAGACAGAATTTCCTTCAGCGGATGTTTCTGCTAGCATTGCTTGGGATCACTCTTAACGGTGTGTCATGGAACTCAACTAGGTCTGACGGGTCCACGATGACCTTATTTAATCTGTCTGGTAGCAGACAGATACTGGCTGTTAGTTAAGGAAAATCAGTTTTCCTTTGTATGGGTTTTCTTCTTCAGTAAACTAGACTGGTGTTTTGCACAACATGGTAGTCTCAGAATTCCAAGAGAGCAAGAGCAAAAGGTGCAAGTTCCCTTCAACAGTAGGCTCTGAAATTCTCACGTTATTCTGCTGTTCAAACAAAAGTAAGGTGAAGGCCCATCTGGATTCAAGGACTGGGATGTAGACTCCACTTCTCATGACCATATTTTCAGGCTAACACTGTCTACTCTTTAGTAAGGATAATTGTTAATTATCTATTGCTACATAATAAACTTCCCCAGACTTAAACAATGATATTCTATTTTTTATGGCTTTTGGAAATGGCAACCTATGGTAAAACCTTGTCTGCTTTTCTAGCCTCGGACCACTATGGGGCAGCTGTTATTTGATGCTTTGAGTAGATCTGAAGGACCCACAAAAGCCTCATATTTTGCCCATCAGTTGGAGCTGGCTGTTGGCTGTGGCAGCCTGCATTTTATCCTCCAGTGGAAGTAGGTCTTTTTACAAACCTACTCAGGCTTCCAAAAAAGTGATGGCAAAATCCACCCATCAAGTCCTAGTTTATGTGGTGCATTCAGCATCAATTCTGAGGAACCTATCTGACAAAGAATGATACAAGTCCAATCACTTTCAAAACACAGAGGAATATAGTTTTATTGATGTGAAGAAGTTCAAAATATTATGGAGATATTATAAATCCACTATAGCTTGTCTTTTTGTTTTAAAATCTACTTTGATGTTATTCAAGTATATTAGCCTTCAATATATTTTTTTTTGGTTAGTATTTGCTGGTATAATTTTGGTCATTAAAATTTCAATCTTAGTTGTTCTTTAAATACTGTATGGTTTAGCTTTAAAAATCTATCCAAAATATATTTATATTTTACTCTTCTTACTTATAATTTAAAACATTTTACTAAGGTTTTGAACATTCTTTCTTGTCCTTTTTGTCCCTATGAATTAGTGTGAATGTAGGAACACTAATTTTTATTTTTAAAATTGTTATGTAATTGTACGTATATAGGATACGATGTGATGATTTGAAAGATATATACCTGTGTAATGATCAAATCAGAGTGATTAGCATATTCAAATGCTTATTTCTTTGTGGAGAGAATAGTCCAAATCTTTGCTTCTTGCTATGTTAACTATGGTCACTCCTCTGTATAATAGAACACCAGATCTTACTCCTTCTAACAAACATGCATGGACTTATATTCCACGTATGAATGAAGCAGATCTTTCTGTGTCTGGCTTATTTCATTTTTCATAATGTCTTCCAGTTATCCAGATTAGCTTTACTAATTGACATTCTTACCAACAGAGTATATGGGTCCTTTTTCTCCACATGCTTATTAGCAATTATTGTTTTTTTTAATCATAGCCATTCTAATTGGAGTAAAATAATCTTATTGTGGTTTTGATTTGCATTTCCCTGATGATTACTGATGTATTGATGTTGGCTTGTCATCTATATACTTTTGGCCATTAGTGTGTCATCTTTTGCAAAATGCCTGTTCAGTAGAAGGGAGACTGCTCAAGTAAAGGAAGGGGTCCCTGGGGGGCAGAGGGAGGGGAAGGGGAGGACTGAAGAACAAAACTGACCAATGACATGTTTACATTGTGTGCATATGTGAATATTTAAGAACAAATTCCACTATTATGTATAATAGTAATGATAAAAAATTATGAGCAAAAAAAGAAATGTCTATTCAAGTCTTTTGCCCCTTTTTAAATTGGATTATTTGTTCTGTTTTTGTTTTTTGATTGTTGAGTTTCTTATGTGTTCTGGGTTACTCTCTTGTCAAATGAATAGTTGCAAATATTTTCTTCCATATTGTATTTTGTCCTTTCACTGTGTTTATTATTTTTTTTATATATCCAGAAACTTTTTAGTTCAATAGAATCTCATCTATTTTTTTAAAATTTTGTTGCTTGTGTTTAAGGCCTTATCCAAAAAATCCTTGCTCAGTCTCATGCCATTAAGCATTTCTCTGCTTCCAATAGTTTCATTCTCAGGATTTACATGTAAGTTGGATCCATTTTGAGTTGATTTTTGTGTATTATAAAAGATAGAGGTCCAGCCTCATTCTGCTTCATGTAGTCATTCACATGGTTACTTTCATTCTTATGGGGTGTACTATCTCTGTTTCTCAGATTCACTGGTAATTCTAATCTGTGATTGGCTTGAGCAGAGTTATAGGATAAGTATCAATTTTGTTCTGAAATTCAACTGACATCCTTTCTAGTAGAAACTTCAAAAAATGTAGATAAGCATATTCTTAGGCAATATTAGGGAATTTCTCTATCTTAGAAAAGGTAAAACCAAAAATTTCTCTCTGTTGACAGGCAGTTATTTATTTTTTTTCTAAACTAACATTGTGCTCAATAGAAACTTAATACTATCCCCTATGGAAATATCTGAACTTTAATTTTGTTGTATTTTATTACTAAATATAAGATTTTCTCATTTTAAACTAAAGTTTTAATAATATAAAATATATTTGTAAAAAATTTCTCTTTGGCTTCTTTAATTTTTCCAGAATTGATTCTTCAGTAAGTAATTTAAAATAAGGTATTACTTTTGAGGTTGAACATATTTTCCCCCTTGTTTCTGATGTATTTTTAATTTTTCCAGGAGTTCTAAGCAAAATATTTTGTCATAGCTCATCTACTTGCAGATTCTATGTGAGTACTACCATAGTTTGCTTTAGTATACTCATTGCTTATAAATTAAGAAAGATGGGTTTAATTTAAGAAAACTAAAAGAATTGAAAGATAGTTCTGTTTATAAAAATAACATTTGCCCAATATCTTATAAAATGTATGAAAATATTCAAAACATTCTTTTGGCCGTTTTTATGTCTTCTTTTGTGAAATGTCTATTTTGTTTTTTTGTCCATTTTCAAATTGGAGTATTTAAGTTCTGGCTGTTATTTGAGGTTCTTATTTATTCTGCATATTAATGCCTGCTTACACAATTAATTTGTAAATATCTTATCCTAAAATTGTTGCATTTAACAGGGATATTAACTGTATATCTTTTATATTACATATACTTATAAAACACCAGGGCAAGGACAATGGACTAGTGGTTGTAATCCAGTATATTCTCTTTGACATTGAAATAAATTTTCTCATTTTTTTTTCTCAAAGTACACTTGAATATATTCTTTTGTTTGATATTAGTGAAACTATACCTGTGAAGTCTTGCTTAATGAGTGGACATGAAGAGATCTCATGAGTGGATATGAAGAGATCTCATATCGTGGAAAAATGGTTAAAATAAGTGAACACTTTTATTTTCTGAGGATATGACTAGGTGGATTTGAAAATTTGTGGATTTACTTAGGCTGAGGCAATAGATTCTGGTTAGTTTACTTTTTTGGAGAAGCTCAGAAGTAGGCAGTGGCTGACTAAAATTAAATGAAGACACTTGCTCTCTTCCATTCTTCCTGGACACTTAGAGAGAAATTGAACTCTGGACTTGACCTGGACTTGGACGTGGACTCTGGACTTGACTTCTTCAAGGAGAGATGATGTATATGCACAGTAAAGGGAGCTAGGCAGCCCAGAGGTCTCACTATCAGCCAGAGGGTGTCCTTAGGTAGCTCTTTCCCATCCATCCTGCTTCCTGGCCAGGCCCTTCAAGGATCAGTTACCACATGACTACCGAGCAACACTGAGAAAGTAAAAAGACCCTTCCTTCCCATTTTGACTACAGTTAATTCATAAATCAATCTGCTCAAACAATTGAAAACTGAAAATATTTATGTGCTTCTGTTATTGTTAAACACCCAAACAGACTTATTAAAATGTTGGTCTAATAAACTCCATCCTGACTAACTTCAAAAAGAAAAAAAAAAAAAAAAAAACAGACGAAAGCTAACTTCATTATCAGTGAAGTACAGGCTTTGCCTGAGTCCCTGGAGCAGGTGACAATTTGATTTTTAAGAGCCTCTCTGATACTTTGCATTGATGTAGCACCATTCAAACCAAATCTCAAAGTGCTCTACAAAACATTAATTAATGACAGCTCATCATATCCTATGGAGGATGGTACATTTTGCAGCTACCCTTTTACAGATGGAATTTCTAGAGGTTAAGAGGCTTGATAAAAGTCACACTTCAAAAGCATTTGTGAAACTATGAACTGAGTTTAAAATTTGAAACTATCAATTTTAGCACCATGAACCAGGATTCATTGCCTGTTTCTGTGTGTCAATAATCAAAATAATTGGCATGTTGTTCTGGTGGTCTAAAAGCAAAAGTAGCACAAGTCAGGAAGTAAATAGGCCAGTGCTTCACAAAGCCTTTCTAAAGAGGTCTGATAATAGCTCCAAATTTCCTACCTGAGGCAAAAATGGTCAGACTTCAAAAATGGGATCCTTTATTGTAACGGATACCAACAATTTGAAAACAAGACATTGGTGGGAAAGGGAAAGGTTAAATTTGGCAAGTTGGTATCGAACAACAATCTAAAATTGAAAATTAACATTTTTTAGATACCTAGTTTTAATGAACCTCTAAAGAGGAAGTGTGGTACAGTGTTTAGCCCATAGACTTTGGAGTTAAATAGAATACAAATTTAGGCTTTTATATTTAATTTCTGTGAGATTTTAAGAAAACTACACAATCTATCCAAGTTTCAGCTTTCTCATCTTACAATGGAGGTAGAATCTGCATCAGTTAATACACACATAAATATACCAGATGTGTACCTAATAGTGTGTGAAGACTATGCCAGTTTCTTTACTTATCACAAAAGTGTTCAATTCCTTTGAGTGGCAAATCTGGAAAAGTTAACTGGAATTTTTTAACTTCTCTAAATTTAGTTTTTTTGAATATGAATATGTAATCCATGCAAATGGTATAAAATTTAAAATTTACAAAATATGAACTTGAAAAAAAAATCTTCCTCTCTTATAGCTATTTCTTCCCCAGCTACCTAGATATTCTCCAAGAGAAACCTCAAAATTTCTTTCCAAATGTACATTTCCAAAATTAGCTATGAATTTATAGATATTCTATTTACACATTGATGTGATAAAAATTTTCATACCTAATACATAAAGTCTTTTGCATTACTACCTGAGGCAGCTAACTTTATGAGTAGAAAAGGTTTATTTAGCTTTGGTGGTTCAAGGACATGGCTCCTACGTTGGTTCATTTCTGAAGAAGCCAGATGGCAGATAGCAGTGGCATGAGAACCTGTTGGGCAAGCAGTCACATCTTTAGCCAGTAGCAGGGGAAAGAGATGAATGGGACCAGATTTTCTCCTTTTATAACTACTCTCTTATGAGAACTCCCCTAAAAGAGCATACCCCCAATGACCTATGGATCTGCTACTAGGACCCATATCCCAAAAGTTCTAATACCTCCAAATATTGCCACCATGTGGATAAAACTTCAATCACATTGGACCTCTGGGAGACACTAACCATATTTAAACCATAGCATATTGTTAGAATAATTAAGCTTCATTCTCAATATTACATCTTAGAGATCATTTCGTGTTTGTATGTTTGTAGTTATTTTAAATGCTCAGATTACTTCTTTTTAATGAACAATTCATTAACAGATATCATATTAAAGGGCAATAAATTTTTTTCCAGTTCTTTGCTAACATGACTAGTTTGGCATGAATGTATGTTTACATATTTCATATTGCATATATGCAAGTGTGTGTGTATGTGTGTGTGAACAAGATAAACAACTGTAGCAAAATTGCAGTGTCCAAGTCAAATATTTAATTTTGATCTTACTAAATTATGTTATATAGAAGTTGTCACATTTGTCAGTCCTCATTAGTTTCCCCTTACCCATGCCAATACCATGTACTGTCAAAAACCCCTTGTCTACAATGCTTGGGAAAAGAAGTATTTCATATTTTAGAATGTTTTTTTTTAATTTTAGATTTCATATATACTCAATGAAATAGCTCAGAGATGGAAGCTAGATTTAAATGTAAAATTTATTTATGTTTCTTATACACTTTATATATATAGCCTGAAGGAAATTTTATACACTACTTTTCGTCTGCCTGCATTGTGACTATGACCTGTTCCCTGAGGTCAGAAATGGAATTTTCTACATAGGCCTTCTTGTCAATGCTTAATGTGGTTTGGATTTTGTAGCATTTTGGATTTGGTGGTTAGGTATGGTTAACCTGTATTATCAAACTTCATTGATTTTTGCCAGTCTTATAATTGTAAAGAATAAAACTTAAAATTTTAATGTGCAAAAATAAACAACAACAAAAAGAATAACCTCATTGATAATAAATTTTTGACTGGGTAGATATTTTCTGGGTAATCCTTAAACCTTGAATATAATTCCCAGCCAATATTATCCCATGAATTTTTAGTGATGTTGGTTTATAATGTACAGGTAAATATAATTTTCAAAATGCATCATAAAAACATTGATTTTTAAAAATGACATTGCTCCTTTCTGAAGTCTTGAGTGGTATTTACATAACATCAGACTGTTTAAATATCTCTCAGCTATTAAAATATTCTGAATTTCATTTAGAGAAGGCTAAGCACTAGCATGAAATATATTAATAATAATTGAGATGTTGGGTGCAAAGTTTTGAATTTTTTGTGTAGATTTTCAGAAATGAAAGTTTGGTTCTTATAGCTTGCATGTTTATCTGTATTTGTCTATTTCTTTAAAAGTGAGGGGTTTTTGGTCATAAATGCTATGTGTGTGTGTGAGCACATGCATGCAGTGTATACTGTTACACTCATGATTTCCTCATTGACATAAATAGAAAACATATTCACCAATGTCACCTATGTTTTCATGAGACAGTATTTTAATTCAACATTGGTTATTTTGCTAAGAGATTGGACTGACATTCATTAAATTGATGTTTATTCTGCATGTATACCAGATGAAGGCTATAAGCAATTATTACTATAATTCTTTGACCTCAGTTATCCTGGTAGTTCAAACGCAGTGCTCTTTATAGCCTGGATATAGTCCATAATTTAATCACTCATTTTCTTAGTTACCCCTTTTATATGAAGCAGAGACCTCAAGTTTTTATGTTTGTACCTGTTTTGAGAAAGAGACCTCAATATAAGCATACAGAGGTGGGGGCCAGATGTGCAGAAAGGATTGGTGTGAAAGTTTATAGCAGCCTACACAGGCATGAATTTTCTCTGCTTTTAAAATATCTTACAATGTATTTCACATTATCTCCTTGTTTTAAATGTGTTTCCACCCACATCATTGCATAAAATTGATGCTGCAGTATTATATGCTAGTTTTTTTGAGTGAGTTCTCATGGCCTTGCCACATATAAGCTCTGAATGTAGCTTGAAAATGGCTAGAGTACGTTAGCTGATTTAAATGGTCCATTGTTGGACAATTGAATTGAATTACTCAAAGCTTCTCTTTGGTATACATATATCATATTTTTCTAAATAATTAAAAATATATTTAATTTCAAAACACATTTTAATCCAAGTATAGCATTTGGGCATGCTTTGTGTCATATTTTGCACATTTAAAGGGAGAGCAAAACAAAACCAATTTCTCTAGATATTTCTATATGTAATTCCTCTGGATATTTGCCCTAAACTAGTATGCTATGGTAGTATTTCAAGATCATTTCTTGTGATGTTTGCTATTCTCTGGTTTTGTTCTTTGTCTAAGGGTACTTTATAGTACCCTTAGTCTTATGAACCTTATCTTAGACCCATGTGTGCAGTTACTTGTAAAAACAGTTACAGCAAATTATGGTGACAATATAGTTGAGCATGATCTTGTACCCTCATACCCAATCAGTCTTCATATCTGATCAAAATGCCTCATTCCCCACCCTTGGACTCTGATCACCCAGGTCTGCCGTCAGCATAGGAATCCTGTTAAGTTGATTCAGTCAGAAACTCTCCCCACCCGCCACCATACTTGGTGTTTCCACTTACTACTTTTCCATCCACTGACCCCCTTCATTCTTGGTTATAAATTCCCTCTTATCCCTGGTGTATTCAGAATGGCAACCATTTCTATACTGGAGTCTCTCTTTCCCTATTGCAATAGCCCTGAATAAAAATTTATCTTCATCACTTCTGGTATTCTTTAACAATAGAAAATAGACAATAACTGCTTGTCTGCTTTTTAGTTCCTGTATTAGTTTGCTTTCCTTCACTATAACAGAATGTATGAGACAATTAACTAATAGAAGAAAAGGATTGGTTTTGGAAATTCCAGTCTGTATCTGGTTGGCTAATTCCTCTGAGCCCCTGATAAGGAGACACATCATGGAAGAAGCACATAGCAGAGCAAACCACTCACCTTGTGGACAAGAAGCAAAGAGAGGAAAAGGAAGAAGTGGGGTTTGGATCTCTAAATACCCTTCTAGAACCTTCCTAAAAGGCCCCACCTCCTAAAGGTCCATAGCATCTCCCATTAGTGCCATCCTGGGGACCAAGCCTTTAGCACATGAACCTTTGATGGATATTCAACATTCCAACCTATAGCAATTTTCAAATCCTGAATTTCTGAGAAAAAGAACAGAAGTAGAGAAGAGAAATATTTATTTCTGTTGTTTCAGATTAATGGCTGGATTTTGTAGGTTGGGGAGGGAAAGCCTGTACAATGCTCCTAAGGATGCTCTATTCTTGGTTCTAGGATACTTGGACTCCACACACATTTCTCTGTCCAGTTCAACAGAAAGAGACTGGAAGTATAGAAATTCCAGGAAAGCATGGTTATGGACAATGGACATAATTGCAGTAACCAGTTAAAAATAACTGCAGGGAAGTCTAGATGTTTTAGCCACCTATAACATCTATAAAGATATTTAAGTCTTACCAAACAGCACACAAACACTACTGTAGGCTTTAAAAAAACATCTTGGTATTTTAATTCTGCCTTCTGCTCAAAGATTGTGAATTAGTAAGACTGAGAGGGCAGGTATGTACACACACATACACATATAGACCCCCTCTATGTATTTATTACTGCATATATATCCCAGGTGACTCTAATGATCTTCATAGCAGCTTTTGAGGTTGGTGTTACTATTTGCTTTGTTCAGCGATTCTCAAACTTTAGGATGCATTAAAACCTTCTAGAGGTTCCTTAAAACACAGAACTATGAGTCCATCCCTAAAATTTGTGATTTGGCAGGGTAGGAATTAAGAATTTTAATTTGCTAAAACACATTTATTGCTGCATTATAATTATATGTAATTGTGGAATTCATTGTTGCATATCTCTACATGAAAATATTTTAGTGATGTTGATGTTTTAGGTTGGGATATTCACATTAACAGCATTACATATGGAGCATGAAAAAGGTTTATAGACTTGAAGTTATAGACGTAAATGACTTTTCCAAGTACACACAGCTAAACTGGAGGGTTTGAAGCTGATATTCTAAGTTTAATTCTACTGATTTTATTTTACTACTGTGTTATATTTTAAAAATTAATTTTGTATGCCTTATCTCAAATGATGCTTGAAAGAACAGGATAAATAAGTGTGACTATTATATAATCAAAGAAATTTAAGCTTAAATAATAGAAGTGATTTCCATATGGCCGTATAGCAAGAAATGGAAGATAATAGAATGAATCAAGATATTTATTGTATTAGATTGTACATCACTATGACCAAAATCACTAAAAAGAAAAACTTAGGAAAAGTTTATTTGGGGCTCACAGTTACAGAGGTCTCAGTCCATAAAAAGCTGACTCCATTGCTTTGGGCCCAAGGTAAGGCAGCACAGCATGGGAAAGGAACCAGCAGAGGAAAGCTGCCAAGCTCATGGTGGGGTTAGGAAGCAGAGAGAGAGGGTGGAGGTAGGGGCTGCTGGGAAGATAAACCTTTCCAGGGCACACCCCCAGTGACAAGCCAGTAAGTCCTTTCAAGCCAGGATAGACTGATTAGGTTACAGTCTTCATAAGTAATTCCATCTCTGAATAATCTTTCATTGACAGGAAACCTTGGGGGACACCTCATATCCAAACCAAACACCTGTTTTCAATGGCCATGTTTTCCCATACTCCAAGTTGTTCTAATTAGCCAAAATGAAATACTCTCACACTTTATTTACTTTCTTATTTATATTTATAATATATAATTTTAGGTTAACTAAATTCATATTCACTGTGATTCTATATTAGAACTATTTACATGACTAAAGATTGCAGTAGTATTTAATAATATTTTTATCTTCACTTCAGATTCCATATTATTAAAATAAATAAAATTATGCAAAAATCTTTCCATTTTCTCTAAATACATTTATTTGTAGGATTTATAACTTGCAAAATATGTCTTGTAATGAGTTGCTTGGAGTTATGAGAATTGCCTCATCAATTTTATATAGATTCTGTTTTTGAAAGTCCAGTGTGTAGGTACATATTGTTTCTCTCTATGCTGTTGTATATTTTCTTCTAGACAAAGTATGCATATCATATAGAAGAGTTGTTTGAAGACCATCAGTTGGGCAAAATTTTATTTACTGGGTGTATTTTACTCTTTATTTTTTTTTTTCTTTTTGGATTTGGCAGAACAAATAGAAATGTTATTCCTTTGAAAACTGTCCCATTGCTATGCCTGCCTGAGGCCTATATACACTTTAAAATGCACATTTGTCTCTTTCAAGGGACTCTATCTCTTTGCCAACATCTGCAAAACACTTCTGTGAAAAATATCCAATGGTTATTTGGACTTCTTCATCTTTATGGAAACTGCCAGGAACTCAGAAACACAGGCTAGCAGCTGCTGCTTTAACATCATCAAATGTGAGAGTTGCATTCACACACATATACACCACACTTATGGGCCCAGAAAGGTATTTGCATTTTGATGGTACACAGTAATATATCTGGATATAAAGTTTTAGCTAGCGACATACATGTTATATACAAATCTGTTTTAATCTTTGCAACATAAATAGATATTACCTTGCCCAAAACAAGAATAGTTGAGACAGAAATACATTCCACAGAGACAAAAATACACCAACAAAAGGCCTGCAAACTCTGTAAGCACAAGGTTTGCAGAAGGATGTAGCTACGTAATTAACTATAACCAGAGAGAACCACAAATATGTTTAATTTCAACCAGAGAGAGACCATTTTAAAACATCTAATGGTTCTTGTTTTTATTTTAAATCACAGAGAAATAGCTAAATTTGTTGAGACCTAAACTTGCCTCAGATACATGGGCAATTCTATCTGCAACTTAATTCTTTTTAACCATTAATACCTTGTAATTTGAAAAATGACAATTTTAAAATTTACATTCTATTCCATATCTCCAATAAGGTACAAGGATGGAAACCAACCCTGGCTCCCTAGTCTAGCCCTCTTGCAGGCTGAGCTTGTGAATTCACAGGATATTCTCTCACCTGAAATACTTCACTTTGCCAGGGAGGTCCTTGCAGCTCACATTAATTTATACATATTAGGACTGAAATTTGCTTGCTATTCACACCAGTGTTTCTCACCCAATTTTCTATGCAGTGGAGGCTTATTTATCCCTCCTGACTTAATGTAGCTATCTGGTCATTTCCCCATCTGGACTGTCGGCTTTTAAGTGCAAGATTGCATCTTTCATTCTTTGCACTGTGCCAAATATGGGTGATTCTGGGCAAATAAACAGCCAACAGTTGGATAGAGCAGTATTCCATTTTATCACTGTGGTCTGAGAAATTACTGTGGCTTAGAAAAGAGTCAGCTCACCAAGTAGAAAGCTCTGGATTTTGTGGGAGCCTATTACAAGTCTACATCTTGTTAATATTTTTAATACTATCTTAAAAATGGAGACCTTTTTACCAAGGTGACACCAAAAGCAAAGAAGGAAGCTCCTTCTGATGTCAAAGCTAAGGCTTTGAAGGCTAAAAAGGCAGTGTTGGAATGCATCCATAGCCACCAAAAGAAGAAAATCTGCATGTCACCCATCTACTGGTGGCCCAGGGCACTGTGGCTCTGGAGGTGCCCAAATACCCTCAGAAGAGCAACCCCAGGGGAAATAAGGTGGACCCCTAGGCCATCACAAGTTCTGCCTGAGCACTGGGAAGGCCGTTAAGAAGAGAAGACAACACCTTTGTTTTCATTGTGGACAACAAACACCAGATCCAACAGTCTGTGATGAGGCTTTCTGAGATTGATGTGGCTAAGGCCAATACCCAGATAAGACCTGACGAGAGAAGACATATGCTCAACTGCCTCCTGATTATGATGCTTTGGATGTTGCCAACAAAATTAGTATCATCTGGAGTCCATCTGTCTAATTCTAAATATTCATTTTGCTTTCACTATAAAAAAAATCTGAAATAAAAATTTCAGGTGAAATTGCAAAATGTTTATAACAGGCAATGCATATTTGCTGTAGTTACAATGCCTTTGTTCGAATTATTCCACCAAAAGAAAACAAAGGGTTTTTTAAATTTGTTTTATTAGATATACATGACTCTAGAGTGTATTTTTACATATTATACATACATGAGGCATAACTTACTCGAATTAGGATCCCGTTCTTGCATGTGGAGTTTTTCTGGTGGTGTATTCATATATGAACATAGGAAAATTATATCTGATTCATTCGGAAAGGGTCCTGTGAAGTGTTTTAAACTTACAAAAATGTTCTATTTAAAATTGATTAGCATCATAATTATTCATTGATGGGAGCATTCATATGAAATAAGATTTGTAGGAACTTTTCCTTTAATTAGAGTAAGAAACTCAATCAGAGGTCCCCAAATGAAATTACTAATGAGCCTATCAACAAATTATCCTAATTGAACATTTATGTGTGGCAGCTGAGAATGAAAAGAAAAATTGTCTGAGGACAATAGATCTGATTTGTAAAATCATTAGATTGACAGATCCTGATGTCCTCTCCTTAAGTCCTCTTTTCAGAAAAAAAGTACATTTTCTTCTGCTGTCATTAGTATTTGAGACATCTTTCTGTCTAAAACTCTTAGAAAAATTTTTTTCTTTATTTAATTTTCTTTTTTCTATTTCCCTCCCTTTCTTCTTTCTTTTTGCTTCCCAACTGCCTGCCTTCCTGACCAGGAGAAGGGAATTCCTCTTTACTTATTCTCAGCTCTTAAATAAGTAGGATCAATTTGTAATTTCTCAGTTTTCCTTGGAGTCATTTTAAGGAGAGGGAGAATAGAAAACTGTTCAAAATTATCTAGTTAGTATGCTAGAAACAGGGAATTGGCCACACTGCTCTTAGGAAGAGTCCAATTTCTTCATGAGATTTCTCTCAGGTAGTGTCTCCACCTAGAAGCAACCTTATCTTCTGGAAATTTGATAGAAGTACAGATACTTGAGCTCCACCCCTGATTCAGAAATTCTGGGAATAGAACCCAGGAATCTGTGTTTTCACAAGTCCTCCAGGTGTTATTAAATGCATGCTCAAGTTCCAGAACTCAGAAAGGACCTGGAAGGCCCCCTACTAAGCTGTATTATTTTTCTCAATATTACAAAAATATAGCAAGGCATAGTGGAAGGCAATTAGCAGAGCTGATGATAGTGGGAAATTAGAAAATGCAATTTTTCCAGTGCACATCACATTTTTCTTTGTTCCTCATGATGCTTAAGGTTGATTCTACTCATCCCTTAATAGGACTAAAAATAATATGTTTCAACAATCAACATTTATGAAACAACACAAAACAATATTCAAATAATTTATGTTTCTATCAAATTACCTTTGGATTCTAGTGTGGAAAAATTGGAGAAGAGACGAGGCATGGTAGAAATGTTTCTAATTCTTAGATAATTGATGCTGGAGGGAGAATTATGTATAAGCATTTTCCAAATTGTATTGACATATGAACATAATTTATTTTTTCTCCCAGTACATTTCCATAGTCATTTCTCTAAATTCCCTTTCTGTTATGGAATGCTCTTTGATTTGCAGACATGTATTATGTATAACCAAGAATAGAGGCTTTCAGAAATTGTTGATTCTAACAAACTTCAAAGTTCTTAACATATGGTTGTTGTTGATTGAATTTATCTAGCATAACAAAAAACTAAGATAAGATTTCATTCAGTAAAAGCCACTGTGAAGTATCACTTTATGGAAAGCCATTAGCTAGGACTCTAAAGTATGAAGTAACACGAGAAATGCAAATAACAACAATATAATTAAACTGTCAAATGTGATAGCAAAATTTATGTGAAAATGCCTGTAGCCCCAGTATTCTTTTCCTGTTTTTCTACCCCCAGTTTTTAAGGCAACATCAAAACCGTTACTTCTGAGAATATTTATAACCTGTCAAAAGAAAAGACTAGAAACTGTGGCTATGTATCCCTGAAGGAAAATGTTAGTTTCAAAGCAGCATTGATGTAAATATTGCCTCTTTACTATTTTTCAGAATGGGTTGTTATGCTGATAAGTTTAATTGTGTAAGAAATGTAATTATATAAAAGCCATTAAACACCAATGCCTTTTGGTAGTAAACTTATAGGTGTAGGATAATCTTTAACATAGGGCACATGAATTTTAATACAACTATTGCTTTTTATATGAAAAATAATACTACAATAACAAAAAGATGCTGTATAGGATGTTTGATGTGGCTAACTGGAAGTAGTTATAAAAGGGATTCTTGGAGATGAATATTCACTTTTCTAGCCTGCAAAAATTGGAACTCATTTAAATCTTCATTGTCATACATACACAGACACACAGAGACATTCCTCGTAATGACTTTGAGTTGTTTTTGTATACACAGATTATTTTTATACAAAGTATCAAAATTCCTCTGTAAACAAAACAGCAACAATAAAAATGATCAAATGAAACATACATAACTGAATATACTCTGTATTAGGAAATATGAAAGTTCTGAAAACTGCAAAAGGAACTTATTTTTCATTAGTGGAAATGAAATACTGTTTGTGCAAGGAAAGAGACATCAAAGATGAAAGGAATTGAATGATAATAGACATAGGAGAAAGAAAAGGGATCTGTGACTATTTAAAAATGGGATTCTTTTATGGAATTGAAAGAAAATTTTGCTTGAGCAAACTGTCAGCTGTTTTTATGGAATGAATACAAAAACCTGTGCTTGCAGCTCATTTTTGTAATATTCTTCTGGGACTTAGTTTCAATTTGATCACTAATAGAAACTCCAAATAATAACTATTTTTACAAAGTCATTGTGAAGAGTAAGAAAGCTACTGAATAAGCATGTGATACACAAAAGTGAACATATAAAGTATTATTGTCTCCAGGCCTTAGAAGAAAACATTTCTCAATATTTTCAGATAGACAGCATGCCTCTGAGGTGTCAGTCTGACAGATGCCAGTAGACAGGGCCTTTGGAGCTATGTCACATGTGAAAAGCATTTACCTAAATCATAGACATTCTCTAATTCTCCTTAGGTGATCAGTGATGCAGTTTCCAAAAGTGAGAATGTGTGTCAAATTCTTATAACAAAAAATGACGAGGTAAAAAACATGGAGGTAACAGGAGGAAGGAAAGACTGAGACTGATGTTATTCCTCCCTCATTATGAAAAAACCTGGATAATCTCCACATCAGTTAGACCTATTTAATTCTCCTAAACCCAGGATTCATCCTTACTCCTTTGTTTCGACCTACTTTTTGCTTTCCTCCCATTTTACATCCTTTTCTGCTGAGAAATCACCCTCAAATACAGTGGCTTAATGCAGTACCCCTGCTCATCAGTAAGACTGTGAAGATCATTCCTGGTTGTTTCAACTGGATGTCTTTTATTTCTCCCAGGAGACTTGTCACTGCTTGTCTTATTTCTCTTAGGGAAGTGTTATTGGATCTAGGTTTATTATAATAGGAGAGAGAGTAAGAATCTTCCTGCTGTGATTTCCCATGTTTTACCATTTTCATATTGGTTTTATTTTAATCAACAGATCAATATTTGAAGTGTAAAGATTGGGAATCAGGATAAGGGTCTGGAATCTGAATCTCTATACTCAAGCAGCTGAGCAAATTTGTGCCCTGCGAAATCACTCATATAGCTTACACATACATGTTCCCCCTTTGCCCTCAGAACTGAAGGAGAAGCTCACGTTCTCTGAATAAAGTGTATGGCCTGTGCATGTACATACGCTACACAAACTTAACACATCCCAAAGAGCCTCCTAAGACTCCTCATAACACTGGTAGCAATGCTATAGCTCAGTATTTTGAATTACTAGCCTAGTTAGCTTTGGGGTTTTTGTATTAGTCTAGACCCTTACCACTTGCCACGCACATGTTTTCAATGTCAGTAGAACAGAAACATACATATGGTAATTCCACGAGGTCTGTTAATTTAGTTATGTTTATTCTGAAAACTTTCTTTTGGAAATGAGATTTTAATAGACTTATAAAACACATTCCTTTTCCCTTCAGAATGATATAAAACCCAGTAAGACTTGGGTAATACGCCTCCAGCAACTAATGATATTTGTAGAGGCTTTTTGAAATCTATATTGGGTGATAATGTTCCATCTCCCACTGTTACAGTTTTATTATAAGCCTAAAACTAGTAACATTGTTGAAGTGAAATCCACAAAAAAAAAAAAAAAAAAAAAAAAAACTGGATTCTTTGGAACTTTGTTATAGTATGTTTGACAATTTAGTGGGAGGATGCTATGTTGGCTTATGAAAAGTCAATCCAATTTCTCTGCTTTCTCTTCATTTAGTCTGTCATCAGAATCAGAATCATTAGGATCATCATATTCATCTAATTTAAATATGGGATATTGTTCTGCAAGTAGATGTCTTTGTTATCTTCATGGGTATGATTTTTCTATGGGTGACAAAGGCCTTCTTAGGATTTCTAATGAATGGATACAATAGCCTGTGCTCAGCATTTACCAATTTCTTTAGCCATGGTACATGTATAGGTTAAGAATGCATGATAATAACATCAGCGTTGTGCAGCAATGTGAAAGAAAGGGTTACCAAAGGAACTCAAGTATTAAACCAAGCTGCACAAAACACTACAGCAGACAAGATCAGATGGCATACCTTGTTTGCGGTTCATACACAATTTTCAAAACAGCAGGGCTTTGTTCTCAGCTCTTTAGTTCTTACAGGCCTGTGAACTCTTCATCAAGATGAGAAATACAATCTTTTTGTGCTTTCTGAAAATGCGAAAATCTTTGAAGCTGAGTTTGCTTTCAGTTGGTGCAAATGGTAAGAAAGAGGAATGAAGGAATTTAGCCAAGCAATTAGCAAAATATTATATAAAGGATTATTTGGAGAATTGATTTACTAGCTTGAGGGGCTATAGGAGAATGGTTTGTAAAATTTGCCTAAATAAGTTTGAGGAAGTAGAGCAATAATTCTTTAGGTACATCACATAATTATAAAAAGAACTTGCATGTAATGAGAGAAGTGTGTCCAACACGGCTATGGTTTGAATAGGTATCTGCCAGAGGTCTATGTGTTAAAGGCTTGGTCACCAGCCTGTGGTGCTCTTGGGAGGTAGAAGAATCTTTAAGACATAGAGCCTGGTAGGAGAGACTTAGGTAACTAGGGGAATCCCCTGGAAGGGGATATTGGGACCCCCTTTTCCTTTGCTTTCCAGCTTATATACAGCTCCTCTGCTACATCTTCCCACCCTGATGTACTTGCTTCCACAGACCCAGAAACCACTGGGCCAAGCAATGATGGACTGAAACCGTGAGCCAAAATAAACCTTTCCTCTTTTTAAATTGATCATCTAGGGTGTTTTGTCACCATAATGGAAAGCTGACTAACAAAACACAGGTTTCCATTCTGGAAGTGGCATTCTTGATAGTGGCATTAAACAAACAAAACCAAAACAATCTCTAGGGAAATCAAGCTTCATCAAGAGAGTGCCACACACAACAATGACAATAAAATGTGTCTTCCCCAATTTGTTTTTATTTCCTAATTTCGTGTGGTTTGTTTTGGAAGTCTTTAAGTCACAGTCTATCCTTACATTGAATTCAAACATTTTAAAGTTGACATCACATCTATCATCTATGAATCATTAGTACTTTTTCTGCAGATATGCAAAAATTTTATGTTTGAGATTGGAGATTTAAAAATACTAAACTTATTGGCTTATTCACTTAATCAGTTATTTTCACTTGCATCATTTGAGTGTGAAGGGGATCAAAATATGCTTCACCAAAATATGAAGGATTACTGAGACGAAGACATTTAAGAAGCAGCAGATTCAGAGGAGTTCTCTACCCTCCGTGTGCCTAAAAACAGAACATAGATTTACAAAGAGCAATGGTATCATGCCAGCCCTCTGTCTCTATTAGGTTAATGACTGAAGAAAGCTCTAGACCCTTCTCAGCCTTGAAATGACCCAAAGGAATTCATATTAAGAAGCTCTTACTAATTTACTTTTGTCTATCATTTGTTTTCCTTTTCTCTAGGGTTTGTAGGAATTCAAAGTCACTTTTAAATGTCTTGTCATTTCCCTAAAGTTTTAGTGTTCTTTGTTGAACATGCTCTGTAAGCTGAGATTCATAGCTGCTTCTTTGGGAACCACTCATTTTGTGGGTGTCTCTCATGTATGGTATATATAAACCATACATGTTGATGAGTTTATTTTTCTCTTGTTCATCTGCCTTTTGTAACAAGCATATGTTTCAATTTCTAACCATGCCAGGGGATATTGTTTTTCCCCAACAAGTAGCATTTCCAAGGCAGTGTAGCTGACTTTTTAAAGAGCCTGGATTTAAACTTCAAGAATAATGCATTTTTAAATTCACAATTTTTATTCTAATCACAAATTTTAAGTAATTTTTTATTTATCACCATGTTTCTGGGACTAGATAAGGGACATTTTGTTATGGATTTCATAGCAACTATTTACTACTTACCTTGGGATACCTGTGTGGACATAGGCTTATGAAAGTACTCACTTGATATAGGCTATTGTGAGAATTAGTAAAACAATTCACGTAAAATGCATTTGGAAAATATATTGAGTGTTCTCAAATTTAGCCCTTACTAGCATTTTTATTATACTTTTTACTTTTATAAACTTGTTCACATATATTTTCTTGTTTGATTGTCTTAAGAGCTTATGAAGTAGACAAGACTGAATATATGTATATTAACTTGAGAATGAAAGAACCATATAATTTCTTTATTTCTAAAGGATCTTGAACAAATTTATAAAAATAGATTCATTGTAACAAGTATAACAAGAGCCATAGTAACATAACCTGACTTTCAAAGTTGCAGAATTAGTGACAAAACTAGGGCAAGTCTTCAGGTGTGGGGAGTTCCAGTAACTTTTTTACTGTATTACTATCTTTTCCAGGTGATGGATTCTCAAAGAACATAATGCTGCTTTATCCTAAAACCCTGAGAAAATTTGTATATCTGTAAATGCATTTTGACTGAAAGTTCTTGACAAAAATTCTAATTTTTCTTTTTTTAATCCCAGTAAGTACTTAAAAATATTTTGGACCAAATCTTCTCAATTAAACACCAATAATTGTATTTTAAGCCAAGGGAAAAATATATAAAAGTTTCTTTATTAGCTGTGTACTTGTCAAGATTATATTCCAACTTACCTATAATATTTTCTCCCTCAAAAATTTTAATCAATAGACTTAAAGGAACTCAGTTAATGCTTTGCAACATGAACAGTAATCTTCAATGAGAAAACCACATCTTAGCATTGTTCCTGTGTTCCTAGAGAGCATACAACTTTACAGTGGAAAAGCATGGACTTGGTACTAATACTACATAAAACAACAAATCAAATGTGAAATTCTTTTTAATCTTTTTTTTTGATTGTAGGGCAAAAGTTTTCCTCCATTCTCTGACACCTCCTTCAATGAAACATAGAAACTCTGCAGATCACTAATTAGAGGAACAGGATCAGTAACACAGTTAATTTGCATTACCTGTTTTGCTAGTTACTCTTCTAAGTAGCAGATAGAGCACCTGAGGTATATAAAATAGGAAGTGAAGAGATGCAGGTAAAACAGGATACACAGTTTAAAATAGACATCTTGCTTGAGGCAGAAATTTCTCCAAATGCACCATCACAGGGGATTCATGAAAATGTAGACACAAAGTGCTTTAAGAAGTTGCCATAAAAGGGCTGCAGAACGTTTAGTGTATGGACAGAAACTACTTATACTCATTTTCTTTTGTATTATTCTAAGGGCACTTGATGATCAAATCCTTTCCTGCCCTCGTGGAAACCCAATGCTTTTGACTGGCTGTAGGGGTGGGGAAAGTGGGCTGTGTGCAATGATTTTCATAGATAGTCTAGTCTAGAACCCTTCTTTCTTCATTTAAAGAGAAAGCAACTTCCCTCCAACCCAGATGTGTTGAAGTTTGTTTCAGAAAAGGCAAGAAGGTAGACTTCCTGTCTTTGATCCTGTGTAGCACATCTACTGGTTTTCTCTGTGTGTTGAGCTACCTGAGCATCCTCCAGAATTTTGAATAAGGGAAGGAAGGAAATACAAGAGGGAAGTAGTGATCTCCATTAACTCGAACCAGTGTCTGATCAGTTTTTTCAGGCTATGGTTAAGTATTATTCTATTTTTCTCTCTCCTATTGCCTCAAAAAACCAAGTAAACAAACAGAAGAACCAAACAGATACTTCTGGAGATCTCATATCTCCAGTTTGTTTGGCATATGTGCTTTGGACAAGTTCCTCTCTCTGGTCACTTATGATGTGTCCCTTATCCCCTCTAATCTGGTAGGACTTCTTGAGCTTCCTCCTTCTGTTTATCCCCAAATCAGCCCCTTGAATGTGATGCAAGATAATGTTAGCCTAGCTTATTTTCTTTCCCTCTTTCTAGTGTCTGAAAAACATGCATATTTTTTCTCCCACAAATTCTGAAGGACCAGAGATTTCCTCTTTTATTGCTATTTCATGGAAGAAGCCAGCTTACGGCAATCAGTTACCTGTTCTGCTAATTTTTGTTCCTTAGTTTGGAACTGGATGTCCCACAAAGGCCCATGCATGGCAGGATTGGTATACAAGGTGGTGCTATTGGGTGATGGTAAAATATTTAGGAGGAAGGGCCTTGTGGGAGGTCTTTTTGTCACTGGGGACATTTTCAGATCCCAGTCCCCTTCTTAATCTCTTTTGTGTTCTGGCCATGAAGTGAGGGGCTTCCTCTGTCATGGTATGCTGCCTTGCCACAAACTCACAAGTAATGGGACCATCCAATTATAAAATGGGAACTTTAAGACATTGAACTAAAATAAAACTTTTATCTTTATACATTGATTACCTCAAGTATTTATTCTAGTAACAGAAAGTTGACTAACATACTCTTAGAAAGTTTTTCCTATGTTTAATCTTAGTAGAATTAAATGAATAGAAGAAAAGTTAATTTGTCATGCATACATTTGGAGGCACTAATGTTTTGTGCCTTTCTGAAGAAAGACGATAGAAATGCTTGTAGTAGGAAAGTTCTCATTATTAGCTTTATCAGAAAATTCAAAATTCTCACTGCAGAAGAGAGCCAGGAGTTTTATGGTTCCCTTCACAATTATATAATCCCTTAGGTTACAGACCTTCAATTCCAAAGAATAAAATGTGCCAACTATCTCTCATTGAATGTTCCCAGTAGTATTTCCTGTATCATTCATGTCACTGCTCACAGGAGAAAAAGGTTATGCTGTCAATGAGACCTGGTGCCCTGTGTGCTCCAAATGTGAAGCTTGCGCTGCTGTGAGGCATGTTTGCCAGGGTTCCAATTAGACTGAAGTTGGATATATGAGATGGTTTGCACTGCAGGGAAAAAAATTCCAACAGATATCATTTAAGTAAACTGTGAAATTGAAGATGATAACCCTTAAATTTTGCTACCACCAAAAATATTCTCATGAGGAAAAACAAAAATTTGGGGAGTTCATTGTGTTTCTGAGTTAGAAGATTAACAATATGCTAATGAATTTTGATTCGTTTCTTCCCTAGTAAATGCTAACAAAGTAGATAATAAGGAGTCTGAAGGAGTATACAGTAGGATCAACAATAGAATTATGAATATCTGGACTAGGGTAGGTCTGAGTTAAAATTTTGGGTCATCCACACACAAAGCAAGTAAGACATGTGCTCTGTGAGCCTTATTTCTATTCTTTACAGGGTACATAAAATGAAATTAATTCATGATGTGGTTGAACTGCAATGAGACAAATGAAAAATTCTTAGGACACTGTAAGCATTTAATAAATAGTAGCTGTATCATCATCACTGCCATCATTATTTTTAAAAAGTTCAACAAAGCATCAGTTTCTGAGTTGTCTGTTATCTATCCAGTCATTTATCTGACTTCTTTAATACTGATAGTTAATATTCAGCTCCAAAGTTATAAATATTTAGAGAATAGAGCTTAAGCAGTAGCTGTCCATTTACATTTTCTGAGAAATGCTTAATGATCACTGAACAACAAGTGAAACAATTATGCTTGTCTTGGAAAAATAGTAAGAATAGAAAGGATGTGAAATAAGAGAATATGTATTTCTATCAAACAAAAATATATTAATAAAACTGGGAAGGAACTTAACAAATGAAGTGAAAGAATCTGAGAGATGTATTCTTTAAATTTCATTGGAATTATGATATTTTGAAATCAATAGTATATAATAATAAATCCTTTTTAAAATTTTTCATTTATATATATGCCAAGCTACCCAGGTTTCTATATATGGCTCTTGCTGTCTCTATACATATGTAAATATATGAATTTTATATATATATATATATTTATTTTTTTAAAGTCTGTGTTATTATACATTGCATTTAAGTTTCTCCTTAATAGGTTACCTTCCGTATTTACCAATATTTGGGGGAGGGCTTATTTTCTTAATATCAAATAAATCAACTAAATCAAAATCTAAATGTACTGATACAAAGGAATTATCTTATTGCTCCTATAACATATCTCTACCAGAGTTAGAATTCTATGATAATCGTTTTTTTAATCAAAGATGAGAAATTGTTCTTCGTGTCTTTTTATGTGAAATTTTTCTTTACATGACCCTAGAAATTTGCAGCTCCTATGTTGTACCATTATTCAGTTTATGAAGCTTTAAAGCAGCTTAGTATTCTCTTAAATCATTGTGTCACTTGAGATCTACCCCTAATTCCTCACATTCTGTCCATTAATGTACAGCTTTCCCATGTAGTACGTCCTTGGGAAATCCACACGCAAATTTCTTCTTTTCCATGTTTCTATCACTTCTTTTAAAATTTTCTAAAATTTGGTAGTTAGACACGAAGCTAAATAAAGGACCAGAGCTATTGAAATGTTGACAAGGATTTTTTTTTTAAAAAAAGAAAGATATTCTACCCCCCCCCAATTTTTCTCACTCATGTCTCATCAACATAAAATTAGTGAAATGAGCTAATTTCCACAAGTTAATGGTGGAAATTAGAAAATTTAAATGATCAAAATCGGTCCCTAAAGTATATTATCAAAGTTAATGTGTCCCCCCCCCTTTTTTTCTTCCTGTGAGAGTTCAGCCCCTTTCTGATGCCTGAGCAGAGGAACCACATTGATTATCACTATCAAACAGTTAAATGTGATTTTAAATTTATGCATGTTATTCTTTTATTTAGTAGGGTCTGACCTGATTTTTCAAATACCAGGAATATAAGTACCTATGATTAGATATGACCAAGTACTTAAAACTCATCAAAAGTATAAAGAAATAGTCTTGAGAGTTACTTGGTTGTTAAGAAAGGACACTAAAGAAGTAGATCAGAAAAGCCTTGGTGTGTGCATGAGTGGTGTCACACACTAGTGTCATTCCCTTGATATCTGCCAGTTTTGCCCAGACTCTCCTCTGCCTAGAGCACTTAGGTACCTCTCTGCTTTTATTGGGAGAGTGTCAAGGGCAGGAGCTATTTTAGTCATTTTGTGCTTGGCTCATAATAGTGTTCCATAAATGTTGAGTGATAACTAAACAGACTCTTGAATGCAGGGAGGCAGAGTGATGATCAGAGGGTCAGGATCTAGGAGGGACACAATAGGTTGTTCACCCGGAGTTTAGAGAGATTTGGGTCACTGAAGGCAAGTGCTTCATCACTTTGCTTGACGTTGGAACTGGCTTTAGAACTGAACATAGAATGAGAGCATTGAAAGAGTGCTTTACATGCTTTGAAATCTGCTATTAAAGTGTGCTATTTCAATTACAATTTACAACCTTATTAAATAATGATCATGATCTCTAACTTACAAATGAGAAAATGGAATTAAAAGATTTGTACACAGCAGGGTCAGACAAAGGATCTTTCAGAATGTGTTCAGTTTTCTTCCCTGATATGGCATTTCCATTCGTGGTAGTACACTCTTATAAATGACAGGAAAACTTTCTCTGTATCCTTGGGAGAGATCTTTAACATCACTAACACTAATAATATAATTGCTTACAATTAATTACATACTACTTACTATTTATAAATCATTTTCATATACTTTATATTTACATTAACCTCAAATTATATAACTGAAATTTGCAGAGTGGGTGATTATTTCTATTTTTTATATAACAAAATTTAAGCTGCAAAATATTGACAGAATTTGAACAAGTTTATATGCTAATAGAAGATATTGCATTCAAATTAATGTAGCTCTAATCCAGTGCCTTTCCTATGACATAAGGATAATTGCAATAATTAAAAAGTAACTATTAATCATGTGCTTTTTATTAATTGTTCTCATCCTGCATATGATTTCCTAGGATAATTATGTCCATGATTCCTGATTTGTTTTAATCATCTTTCTGTCTCCTCATCTTCTTCCTTAGCTATAATATTTAATGTGGCTTGGTAACTTGACTATCATCCATTGAAAGGAGGCAACCTTAATCTTTAACTATTATTCCTGTAAGATGACAATTTATACTTCTACTCCCAAATGACATCCTGTAAGTCTGAACAACTGTCAAGGTTTATAAAAGCATGTATGTAAATCACTTACACTAGACTTTTAAGATCCAAGCTGTTTGACAGAAATGAGCGACTGTTGTTCACTAAAGAAATCTTAGGAAAAAAATTATTAGAGATGACACATAATGTAAGTTAGGATCTCTTTTGTAGTTGTTTCCTATGTGTAGCTATTAACCTTACATGCACTGGAACAGAAATTGTTCACTTTAATGGAAGGGAAAAAGGGAAATACAGTCAGAATAGAGTATACATTTTATTGAGAGCCTACTGTGTGTCAAGCTGTTGTGCTTGATAAGTTTATAGTATATTTAAAGCATCAAACATATTTTAAAAACATTGATACTTTAATATTTTACAAATGATGAAACTGAATCTCATTGAAGGCATGCAACTTTTCCCCAAGGCCGTCTAGCAAATGCTAGACCTGCTATCTAAATGTAGGCTTTCTGATTTGCAGGGCTATTTTCATTCTCCCACATAATATTTTTTTGTTATATAATAGAAAGTCATAATAGGTTGATTGTTATTCTCTTATTCACCAACAGTTTGGGACAATATTTTGACTGTTTTCCTCTTTCATCCTCTCCTTGATTATAAGCTCTTATCTGTGCTTTGCTTTGTTACCTGAGAGTTAATACACTCAAGTGAGGAATGGTTTACTTTGCTTTGTGCTTTCTGCCATAAACTGTTCTGTGATATTTCATAAGACTGCATTCTTATAAAACTAAATTATACTGAATGGGGAAAACAAATTTATTTTGTCTCTTGCAGAAGAATATACTGTAAATACCGATGAAATTACCCGACCTGTCAACTGACTGCTGAGTAAATATATGAAATATTCATGCCATTTTCTCTCTGAAAGTAGCATTTCAGAGATTTATGGCTAAGTATATGACGAATAAAAAAACTGCCAGATGAAAATACCTGAGCTGATAATGTAAGAAAATATTCAAAGTGAAAATAAAGTCATTGAGGTTTCACAATTAATGTAGTTATGGCTGGATAATTTTAAAGTAGGGAACACGTGCACATTTTATTGTTTTACTTAAGGTGAGCCAGGGTATATGATACTGAGTGAGCTCCGCACCAATGAAACAGAGGCTTCTGGGGGAAAGACACATTTCACGGCTGAGCAGCTTCTCTGCAAATTGAAATTGGTACTTCTTTGTCAGAGGATTCTGGTCGTCAATGTTTATCCTGGTCCAAAATATCCCTTAAATTATTTTATATCTTGAACTTTGAGCTCAGCTTCCTATAAAGAAGTTGAAAGTGTTTTTTTATGTCAAATTAGTTCTTAAAAAAATTATTAGTTTAACATTCAGAATAATTCTGAAACCAATACAAGGGTCCATTTCTTTCCTTCCTTCCTTCCTTCCTTCCTTCCTTCCTTCCTTCCTTCCTTCCTTCCTCCCTTCCTCCCTCCCTCCCTCCCTCCCTTTCCTTCCCTTTCTTTCTTCATTTTTTCTCTTTCTTTCTTCCTTTCTTCCTTTTTTCCCTTTCTTCTTTTCTTGGATGAACTGACGTGAATATGCCTGTACCTGCTAATGCTTAGTGAGAAGAGGCTCTCTTTGCAATTCTTTGCTTGAATAATTCATTTTAATATTTCTGCTTCTGTCCTTTGGGAAGTATTTGTAACAAGCTTGCTACACTTAATAGCACTTCACCTAGCTAATCACTGACATTACCATAGAAGCTAAAATTAAATTTGAAGCAGTAAACAAATTCTTACACATAGTTCCCATATATTATCTTGCAAGTATTATGAACTTGAAATCTAAGCTGTGTCTTAACAGAAAGAATAATGAGAGAAAACTAAGTATTTCTAATTAAGTCCAGAAACCCATTTTTAATAAAAATTAAATACTTATTTCCAGAAGGCGAGTTCCTTTGAATTTTTTTTTCACCAGTAGAAGGGGCAAAGGAAAAAGAGACCAGTGGAGAAAATAAAATTTTGTGTTAATTAGTGAGACTTTTTCAAAAAGTGGTCATTTTATTCAATTGATCTGACTCTTGTCCCAAACCTCTTTGTGAAGTGGTACATAGTGTGACATGTAGAAATCGAATCTTAGATTATTTTGTTGCAAAAATAAAATACCCTCCTTGATTATCCGCACCTCCAGAACTCTTAGACTTGAAAGGCTTGAGCTCCAGCTCTCCCACTATTGTTTGAGCCCTATCTCCAGTCCCTTTTAAGAGCTGTCTCCACACACTTGCTCTTTCCTCCACTCCCTGTGATCCTTGGAGATGATGTACTACTGACTAGTCCCCAAAAGACAATTATGTGATAATATATTACCATCTCAGATAATGTAGTTCAAATTAATTGTAATTTTTAGTGTGAGATTCTAGCAAAAAAGTGATCATTAGTGAGAAAGTTCCTTGCCTCTCAGAACATACTGCAGGTAGCTGAAGGCTTCGTATAGGTAGTCTTCCATTCCACGAACATTATTAACATGTTATTGAGAAACATACATAAAACACATTGAGAAAAATGTCAAAGTAAACATAAATTATATCTTGACAAATTTTCCCTTTCTTTTAGGTATTTACTCCAAATAATACTCTCTGTGGGGTATTGAATCCTTTGCTGCAGTTTGCACAATTGACATTGGTTTCTGGAACACCCAGCTGTTCTGGACCTGCCTCACATAGACCTTTTTCCCTTAACTGCCTTCTCACAGTCAAGTGCATGGGCTGGTTGCTACCATTTTCCAAGGCAATGAAAACAGACTTGTTGAGCAGACAGATCTTGATATGGAATTACACAGTTAGATCCATGTGGATCAAAGCAGGAGAGCAGGCTAGGTGAGACACTGTGACTAGTAGGAAATAATTATCATAGAAACGACAGGTTTACCTTTATGAGTGATAGATAGTTCTGGTAATTCAACACCAGAACAGGCAAGAATATGTAAGCAAGGGCATTCATAGCAGTAAGGAAGGCTTTTCTCTACCATTTGGTAGCCTGTATTTGCAACCTTTACGGCATCATTTACACTCGAATATAATTACTGAATTATCTGTCTGTCTTGAGATCATGGGCTGTACTTTTGGTTTTTGTTTTCCTAATGCTTAGCACATACTATTGCCAGTTAAATACATGCATAATAAATGGTTATAAAGGAATTTTTCTTTTTAAGTTTTCTTTGCTGGTAAAGTTCTTGTATTCTATACTCTTGTGGGCCATTCCTTCATCTTCTACTTGAAAATTGCCTTTTTATCAATAAGTCTCAAATGCCTATAGTTTATATGCCATCAATCATGCTTTGTTTGTCTTGAGGGTGAGAAGATATGGGGAAAAAAAAAGAACTTTGTTCACATTTTGTACTAAGTTGAAACCAGCCAAAGGGATTTGGCTAGAGCTTGGTTTTCTAGTTCTTCCAATAACCTCATGGTCAAATAATACCATGTGTTAAATAACTTTCTGCTAAAATAGAGTGCAGAGTTGGAAACAAGAGAACTCATTATGTTGTGCTGGAACTGAATTCAAGAGTAAATAACAGTCTATCAGAGTGTCTCTCCTTTATTTTCCTACTTTTGTTCTTTTCCTTAATGACAGTTGCTCTCTGGAACCTCAACTTGATTCACCTAAAACCAAGTCACTCATGTTTTTAAAATAGCAACTTTTTTAATGTTTTAAATTTGCAATTAGAAAAAATATATATATTTCTTATTTCTAGCAAGAACATAGTACTTGTAATGTCAATTCAGTGACTGTAGAACTGGTGAGGCCTTTTAGATGATGCCAAGTTAATATTGGCTTCCTGGAATTAAAAATGTATTTCTTATGCAATTTCAAAGTGTTGCACCAAAGGAGAGCATAGTTCTGGAGAAGGTAAGCTCAGGCCCATCTTTTAAATTCTGAGTGTCAGTGTTTCTAATGTTACACTGTGTTGTTTGGCCACCATTCTACTTTATCTTTGTAAAGGGAAAATTGTCATGACTGATAGGCAATGTGTAGAAAAGAGGTCAGGAAGTAAGGATAAAGGCAATTTTAAATACTCAATTGAGCCAGATGTGGTGGCGCAAGCCTGTAATCTCAGCACTTAGGGAGGCTGAGACAGGAGAATCGCGAGTTCAAAGCCAGCCTCAGCAATGGCGAGGCGCTAAGCAACTCAGTGAGACCCTGTCTCTACATAAAACACAAAATAGGGCTGGGGATGTGGCTCAGTGGTCAATTGCCCATGAGTTCAATCTCCAGTACCAAAAAACAACAACAACAATAACAAAAATTCAATAAATTGATGAGGAAAACGAGTAAAAATTGGTCTTTCAAAATTCCTTAATAAAACTTGAATTTTAACTGTTTTAATTTTATAAAATTGGATTTATTCATCCTACATACCTGAACTTCACTAATTTCACACAAAGATTATAACTTAAATATGATTGAATATTTTCTGGCATCCTCTTTAAGATGCAATCAAGACAGTTATATTGTAAAGCTCCTTGTTCTCCAATACTATTGTTGTGTAATTTATGTAAGAACCATGTAGGAACTGTGCTATTTGTGTGAGAACCATAAATGAATATACACTACAATTACACTTAATGTATTTTGTGTAGGAATGCACCTTCCTAATTGGTGGGTGATTTCAATATTTTAATCTTCAGTCCTTGTTTTTTTTTTTTTGTACCAGGGATTGAACCCAGGGGTGCTTAACTTCTAAGCCACATCCTATCCTTTTTTTTAATATAAAGTTTTGAGAAAGGATCTCACTAAATTGTTGACAGCCTCGCTAAGTTGCTGAGGCTAGACTCAAACTTGTAATCTTCCAGCCTCAGCCTCCCAAGTGACTGGGATTATAGGTATGTGTCACCATACCAGGTTCTGGAATTATTCTAACAAATGGAGAAATATATTTTCATTGTGCTTTTTGAATCATTGTGGATTTGAGCAGTGAAGACCTTCCATGGTGTCTGAAAATACTCTGTGATTAATTGCCATGTAAAGTACTACATACATTCTCAACTATGAAAAACAGGCATAGTTTTGCCTAATAGAACGAATAATTAATGTTAAAGAAAATTTTATTTTATTTTATTTTTAAAAATTTTTTTTTGGTACCAGGGATTGAACTCAGGGGCATTCGACCACTGAGACATATTCCCAGCCCTATTTTATGTTTTATGTAGACACAGGGTCTCACTGAGTTGCTTAGCATCTCGCCATTGCTGAGACTGGCTTTGAACTCGCGATTCTCCTGTCTCAGCCTCCCTAAGTGCAGGGATTACAGGCGTGCGCCACCGCGTCCGGCTTAAAGAAAATTTTAAATGAGCTTGTAATTCTTTTTTTATCAGGAAAGGCTGAACTTCAGACTTAGATGTCAGGGAAAAATACACGAGAAAATAATTTACTTAAAAAATCTTAAGTTTTACTTTATAAATCATTGAATATCAGATTTTTCTGGGAAATGTGAAAGATATTTTATATAAATGTACTGGGTATTGGAGCAAAGGGTAAACTGGAAGGGATAGTTTTATTCAACTTCCTACATGTTGGTGTCCTGGGAGATAATTCTGTTTAGGGGAGAATCCATGAAAGTATATGTGGATGGAGAACAGAAGGAAACTAGGTAACTAAAAGTCCATTTCTCATGAATTTGGAATTGAGAAGGCTCTTCCTGTTTCTTTTCACCATCCTCCTTCAACTACTTCAGCTTTTAATCAGGACATTCCATTCATTACAAATACTCTAGATTTGATAGCTTGTTGATATTATATTGATAACATTATACAGGAACCCTTTAGTATCTTTGCAGAACTGGAGGTTCTTTATGTCATCAAATTATCTCTCCACATAGAAAGATACTATATGCTGTAATCTGAATTTGTAGAATAATTGGTAGGTTGATCTCTTGTTACTCCTTTTGCTCACTGGGTTTTTTGTTTTTTTTAATATTTTTTTTAGTTGTAGATGGACACAATGTTTTTATTTTATTGTTTTGTACGTGGTGCTGAGGATCGAACCCAGGGCCTCACACATGCAAGGCAAACGCTCTACCACTGAGATACAATCCCAGCCCCTCACGGGTTTTTGCTTTAAGTATCTCTCACTCAGGATCATAACTTGCCAGATTTAAAAAATGAGTATGTTGGAAAAATTCTGGTGATTTGTACAATCCAAAGATTGGAATATCTTTTCAAAAGGTCTATAATAAAGCATGAAATCTCAAATACCTTGCTAATGGAAATTCCAATTGAATCTCTTAAAATATTTTCAGTGCCTGGTATATGGCACATAAATATAAAATGTCAATGATTAAAATAAATTACATTAATATTGAAAGTATGCCTACCTATGTTTCAAAAATATATTTATTAATTGTAGTAAGTAAGATAATAAGTGTTGTGGATATGTATACATATATACACATGCACATATGTACATATACATTTGTATATATATTTTGCCAATATTTTCTCTGTCTCTTACACTTACCCCACATATGAAGTTCTCCTTTAATCTTTAGATGTCACATAAATCCTCTCATTAGGCTATAAAGTAATTAATTGCAAGCATCTTATGCCATTCAAGTGTTTTCATTAGTGCCTAGCAGTATATCTGGCATATACTAGGAGGAAGAAAAAAAATGCCAAAAAAAAAAAGAGAATGGATCTGTGCTCCTATGTAGACTGAACATAGCACACACTGTAAGTTGCCTTACTTATTACACAATGATGGGGTAATAAACAACATGATTGGGCCACACAAGGGGAAATCTTCTGGTAACATAATGGACATAGCATCATATTTTCCTGAGATGGCTTTGGAGAATTTATGTTATTGGTCTCGTAAGCCTGTTGGTCCTGGCAGGATGCAGTGGTGCATGCCTGTAATCCCAGTGGCTTAGAAGGCTGAGGCAGGAGGATCTCAAGTTCAAAGCCAGCCTCAGTAGCTTAGAGAGGCCCTAAACTACTTAGCAAGACCTTGTCTATAAATAAAGAATATAAAAAAAGGCTGTAGATGTAGCTCAGTGGTTAAGTGCTCCTAGATTCAATCTCTAATACAAAAAAGAAAAGACTTTGGTCCTGGACAGGCAGTGGTGTTTTATAGAGCAGCCCTTTATTGTGCTTAGACATGAAGCTAGTCCTTCTGGCTGTCAGTTTACAAGTCCAGTTATGTGGCCCTCAAATAGATTCTATAAGCTATTTTATATATTTTCATAGACATTTTTGGCTTAATTAGCTAGATTGGATTCTGTTGTTTGCAAATATGAACACTAATCAATCTGAAAGAATGCAATGATGTGATTATAGCAAATCTCTAGGTCACCCTGAACTATGAATTACTTTACTCTGAATTGGAAGTTGTGGAAGATGATAGATGTATGTCTGAATGAGTGTGATTTATTTTTGCATAAATTCTATGTCAACAGATTTTATTTCTAAAGTGCATAAATGCAGTTATTTTAATGTTCATCCAACATATTTTGACAGAATATAACTAGTAATGCCTAATGTTTTGCAGCATTTCTAACATTTTTTAAATGACTTCATGTTATTTCATTTGATAATTATAGTAGTTATTATCTCTCACTACCATGCTCATAAAAGGAAATCAGGACTTGGTATGGATGTCTCATTCTTAATTCATGTTCTGTATAAAGGTTATTCTCTGTATGTTTACTCTGGTGACAGTTGGCCTTAAGTCTGTGGACAATCATGTGACATTGGCCTCTACTTTTGTTTCTGCTTTTATTTCAGGATATGAAATAATGTCTGAGTGTTTTCAGCTTGAATGATTTAATCAATTTAATGAATTGATTAAATTATTAACTAGATATATGTCAAGTCATTATCTCTAATATGTGTAGGCTGTGGTAACACTTGATGTTACAAAATCCATTTAGTTTTCACCTTAGAAACATGTAATAAAATGCTCATAAAATGCTCACTTCTTAGGATTATATTCCCTAAAAATTAAAAATATATTATCTAATTATTTTTATTTAGACCATTTTATTTTATAGCATAAAGTGGTTTTTAAATCTTGTTTGTTCAGAGTCTCAAAAAAGAACTGAATTCATTTCTCACTAATAGTGTCTTCAAGAGAGATGATGTGACATAAAACCTCCATTAAAAAGATTTGCACTCGTGGTTGCTACTAAATCATGATAATATGAGTATGCTAATAGAATTCTGTACTTACCTTTGTACTTTGGTATACCATGGTAATTTGGCAACAGTTTTTCCTAAATTCTAACTTACAAGTTTGTAAAATGTTTCTGTAACTTATGCATATATTGTGTACAAATTAAAATATACAAAACTGAATATATAGGCAGGTGGCAGTTTCTACAAACACTTAGTGGTCTTATGTATATTTATACATCACAAGATATTGACTAGTTGAGGTACTATTTCAAAACCTTATCATGCTCTTTATTTCTTAGGAGTTAACATTTAAACTTGTATCTTTTACCTGAATGGTCTGTTCCTCACTCCCATAAAAAGTACATTTAGTGATGCTGAAGTTCCTCACTCCCATACAAAGTACATTTAGTGATGCTAAATTTCTAGCTCATGTTTCTGAATAATTGGTTTCCCAACTCTGTAAGGGACATTCAGGACCACGTTAATATTCTCTTGTTACTCAGATGTGAATGATGCATTGAGATGGTAATTTCACAAATGATAACATAGTTTTCAAAGAGCTAATAGCACCCAGAAAGTAATTAGTAACATCCAAAAGAATGCATAATATTTCACGTGATTATAAAGTATTATAAAATAAATTATTTTGGGGAAAAATATGGAAATAATATGCCATTTATTTAAAAAAATGCCTTAAATGAGTCACCCCGAATTGCCATAATGATAAAAATTTTTGAAAAAAAAATCTGTACACATTGACATTAACTTTGTTATTATGTGTGAGATTAATCCAGTGACATTGAAATTTAATGGATCACCAAATTATGTTTAAACATGATGATATATTAAATAGGTGATACAGGAATCATGGTTTATGCATGTAAATTCAAATTGGATTGAGCTATCAGTTGGATATCTAAGAGCATTGATGTTCCATTGCAATATCTTTTTGAACTCTTTTATTTTAGCTCAGTTTTAAAGAATTGAATATAAGGGCTTATAGTACAGAAATCAAAGCTGCGTAATTAATGTGAGAGACATTTCAAAGATGTTGCTGTAACTGTATTAGCCATTTTTTTGGAGAAAGATGTTTATCACTCTGTGTTACTGAAATATAGTGTCCCTGAATGTATCAATTCTTTAGAAAATAACAATAATGAAAGAAAACCAACAGTGTTAACTGGCTCACCACATGACTAATATATGGTACAGGGATGATGACGTGAGTCACTGTTTACACTATTGGTTATACAGAAAAGCGAAATGAAAAGGGATGTTTTTCTCCTAGGAAGATAAACTGCAGGAAGAATCATCATAAATACTGAACTTCCATGCTCACTTATTTCCCTCTCATCTCATTACATACCTAAATCACATCCATTGTTGCTTGCTTGACTGGTTTAAAAAATTAATATTTAAATGTACATTTAGTTCATTTGGCTAAACCCATGTTCCTTCTTAATATGTGGGCATCATTGGTAAAAAAAAAAAGTAACATTTTCTCTATTAGGCATTTTGACCTATGCTTTTATAAATGTATTGGATACTTAAGAGAAAGTCAAGTGATAGAGACAGCCACTGATGCTGAGATGGAAGTGGATGTTAGTAGATGGATCAGTTGAAGCACTTTGGGATTGAGAAAGAGAACAATGAAGAAGAAATGTTGTAAGGGACAAAGAATTCACAAGTCTGCCTAGGGCTGTGCAGGAGAGGGAAATTGCCTATGTTCCCTATGGAGAAATGAGGACATCCCCCCCAGAAACATCTATTCCAAGCAATATTTAGGGCTAAATAAGTTAATGAAACTATGAGAACTACAAAATGAAAAAGGAAAGAAACAAGAAGCGTGTAAATAAATGAACACTTTAGCTGGGTACAGTGGCTCACACCTGTAATCCCAGAACTTTGGGAGGCTGAGGCAGAAGAATTGTGAGTTCAAAGCCCGCCTCAGCAATGGAGAGGCACTAAGCAACTCAGTGGGACCCTGTCTCTACATAAAACACAAAATAAGGCTGGGGATTTGGCTCCGTGGTAGAGTGCCACTGAGTTCAATCCCTGGTACCAAAATAAATAAATAAATGGACACTTTAAATAAATTATATATTAAAATTTCATTAACTTAGTAACTATTACAGGGAGTTGCAAAAGCATACAAAAATAGAATTAAGATGAAAATAAAATGCAGCAATAGAAAGAAAACTTTCTGAATAAGCAGTCAAGTGTTTTATTTAAGCCCTGTTTCTCTACAATACTTGTGCATCCTTTTAAAATTTAAAAGGACAGTGAAAAGGGAAGTAATAATCAATATAGCTAAGAACTTTTGACTCCTTGAAGAATTTTTTGTTTGAAAACTTCTGACTCATTAATACATTCTAAAAGAATGTGAATTACATCCTTGGCTTCTGTGTTTATGCTAACTTTTAATGAATTCACTGTAAATCCATAAGGATGCCCAGACCCAATTATACTTGTTGAAGACAAATGCTAGTTAAATAATTCATCACTATCCACCTATATTTTTCTTTCAAAACTCCTAAATCCTTTCTAAAAAATATATCCTTTCTTGCTTCCTTACCTTTGAACTTTCCTATTATTTTTAGGGGGCTCTGAAGTTATTTCTATAAGAGATTTTTTGAGTGTAGGGAACATGTGTTCAAAGATTAGTGTTCATTATGGAATTTTCAGTTTATCATTTAAGATGAATTCTCAATTCAGAAAAATAAACACAGAATGTGGCAAAAAGCATGAGTAGTTCAATAGACTTGTATCTCGAGCGTAAAAACTGACTCATAGAAACAAACAACCCAATTAAACTGATGGTCTGGTGGACAGACAGACACCATAAGCCTTCAGAGTGACCAAATATCTTTAAATACAACAAAGACCTGGTGTTATCTAGAACTTTTTAACTCTCATTAGCCACTAAAATCTATAACTTCTTTTTTTAGTCACTTCTTTTTACATGTTCTTTACTGTTAGGTTACTTACTGACAAATGTTACTGTTCAAAAATATGAACTTATTGGAACACAGTAATACTACTACATTTCTATTTCTTGGAAATAATTACATAACATATAAATATATAAATGTAATTATATATAATTATAAAGTTATATCCCACCTATTTTTCTTAAAATTGAATAATATGTTTACTTGCAGTTACCAAGAACTAATTATCCTCAAGAATATAGTAAGTACTTCAAGTAAGTAATGATACCAAATAAGCAATTCTACAATTTTTGTATAAGTATGATTAGCATATGGTGAAAACATACATATTTAAAGATGATTATGTCATCTTTTTTCAAAACTTTTGCTATGACTATTTTTAATGTCTCTTGAAATTCACTTGGCTTACTATTCTTTGAGCTTGGGAAGAAATTTGAAAATATTTAATAAAGTTTCTTACTTTAGACCTCCCAAGAATATGTACTAATTCAATTTGTGTCTGGAGAAAAAATGAGCAGAAAATGTTATAAGCATTGGAAAATAATTAGTGCACTTTTGTTATTTGAAAAGTAACATATTTTGAAATATTAGACGATGATCTATTGACATAAAGAAGTAAAGGCACCCAAAAAATGGCCCTTTTATGGCAAAACTGATTGCTTTTAGAAAAGCAGATTCATCATGTTGCTAGGTTAGAAGTGTGAATTATTCTTTCCATGTCAGTTTTGTCTCAGAATGTTGCAAGTGGATGATTTAAAGAAGTTTATATATAGCCCTTGGCTGAGAGTTACAGCCCAAGAATTTGGACTTGAAATTTAAAGAGAGTTGACATTGATTTATTTAAGAGACTCATATGAATACAGTAGCACCAAGAGTCACTATGAAAAGATAATTATATTGATGGTTTTCTGTATATAACTGTGATTCATAAACTGTTTTTAATATCAAAAGTACCTTATGCTGAAATTAATATTCACTTTTCAGATTTAAGAAATGCTTATTTAATTGCTCATATAAGCTAGGTACTATCTCAAATCTTAATATTAATCTAATCAAAATATTTATGAAAAGCCTACAAGTTCAGCTAGCCATTGTGTCCACACTGGGACTATATAACACTAACAATTCCATATAGTTTTTGAATATAAGATGCTTAAATAAAACAAAGCAATTAAAGATTATGTTAAGCAGTACAGAGGATACAATGAAAGACGAAGTGAAAAGAAAATAGAAGCTATGGGAGGATTGTTTGGGAGGTGGTAAAGTTGACATGTAAGATGTGAGAGAAAAACCTTGGGAGCTGAGTGCCACATGCCTGTAATACCAGCAGCTTGAGATGTTGAGGCAGGAGGATCGTGAGTTCAAAGTGAGCCTCAGCAAAAGCGAGGCACTAAGCAACTCAGACCCTGTCTTTAAATAAAATATGAAATAGCACTGAGGATGTGGCTCAGTGGTTAATTGCCCCTGAGTTCAATCCCCAATACCAAAAAGAAAAAAGAAAAAAAAAAGTTTCTGGGTTTGCTTATGTGGTTTGGACTTCTTGGCCTTTCATATTACCTTGCATTGATGTGAGAGCACATGGGAAGATCACAGAAGGAACTTGACTGTTTTCAGCAGTCAGACACTAAAAATGGAGTCAAACACTTTGACACTAATCCTCTTGACTCCAGTACTGATTTTCCAAATCCAGGCTTCAGTCTGAGTAACAGATCTACATTTTAGATTAATTCATATTTCTTCTTTGCTTATAATTCCATTGCCACAAATAAAGTCCAAGTTCTGTAATGTTATGTATGGAGCCCTGCATTTCTTGTCTCTGCCCTCATTGTGGAGTTCTCTCTCACCATTGCCACCTTCATATTCTATTTTCCAGCTGCATTGTATTAAGTGAACCATCAACATATGCCATATTCTCAAACTTCTGGATGTTTGTATTGCTGTTCCTAATATCTGAGAAACTTTTTTCTCCTGTAGTCTTATGTAATTCATTTTATTGTAAATTTCAGTTTTATTGATTCATAATTTATATATGATTTTAATCCTTTTAAACCATATAGTTCACTGAGTTCTGGCAAATGTATATAGAATTCTAACTACCACAGTCAAATTATAAAATGTCTCACACACTCCAAAAAGTTCATTTGTATATTTTAAAAACATATATACATATACATAATTACCTATTTATTAAGAAAGTATATGTTGCTGGGGAAGTAGTTATAGGGTACTATAAACAGTAAAGGTGTTATTGGCATATAATTTGTTTTTAATAAAACATTTACTGTTGAATCACCTAAGACCAATTGTCATGGAACTCAGCAATTAGTAAATCGTGAATGATATTCTTTAATGCAAGTTTTTTGAGATAAAATTTATGTACAATGACATTCACCCATTTGAGGTATATAGTTCTATTATATCTTCAAATGTATTCTTATTTTTAATTGACATAGCAATCATTGAACATATTGATGGAGTTCAGTGTGACACAACGTGTAATGATCAGATGAGGCTAATTGGCATATCTGCAACTTTAGACATAAGTAATTTCTCTGTTTGGGGAACTTTTAAAATCTTTTCTACTGGTTATTCTGAAATACTCAATAAGTTGTTATCAACCTTAGGGATCTTACTGTGCTATAAAATATTAGGAGTTATTCCTCCTATTCAACTGTACCCCTGTGCCCATTGTCCATCTTTTCTCCATCCATTTGTTCCTCACACCCTTCCCAGGATCTGGTAAGCACTCCTCTATTTTTTAGTCCTTTAAGATCAACATTTTAGCTATCATATATAAGAGAGAATACAGAATATTTGTCTTTCTGCACCTGACTTATTTCACTTAACGTAATGTCCTCCAGTTTCATCCATGTTGTTGTAAATGATAGAATTTCATTTTTTTATAACTGAATGATATTTCATTGTGTTTACATACCATATTTTCTTTATCCATTTATCCATTAATGAATATTTAGTTTGATTCTGTATCTTAGCTATTGTGACTCATACTGCAATAAACATAGGAGTGTAGATGTCTCTGAATTCTGTTTTTAATTCCTTTAATATATACCCAGTTGTGGTATTATTAGACAATATAGTAGTTCTATTTTTAGTTATCTGAGGAAACTTCACACTGTTTTCTGTAATGACTATAATGATTTACATTCTTACTAACTTTATGAAAGGTTTTCACCACACTCTTGCCAGCATTTGGTTTTATCTTTTTGATAATAGTCTTTTTAAATGGCGTGAGATGATATCTCATTGTGGTTTTGACTTACATGTCCCTGGTGATTAGTGATGTTGAAAAAAATTTCATAAACTTGCTTGCCATTTGCCCCCACACTCCCAGTATCAGGGATTGAACCCAGGGGCCTCCTATGCTAGGTAAGTATTCTAATAAGCTACACAGCCCTTTTTATTTTTTATTTTATTTTGAAGCAGATTCTCTGTAAATCACAATTTACATAGGCTGACCTCAAAATCGCAATCCCTCTTCTCAACCTCCAAAGTAGCTTGGATAACAGAAGTGCATTAGCAGGCCAGCTACATATTTTTGAGAAATGTCTGTTCAGGTCATTCACTTATACTACAAAGTGATCGAAGTAAGCAAACAATCATATTTTATTGGCATAAGAACAGACACATGGACTAATGGAACAAAACAGAAAACTTAGAAATAAAACCACATATTTATTTTCTTTACCATTTGTCTCTCAATCCAGTTGATTTTCTACTAGGGTAGAAAGAACACATATTGGAGAAAGCAAAGTCTCTTCTTTGGTACTGGGAAAATTGAATATCCACAAGCAAAAGTAAGAAAGTATATTCTTACCTCTGACTGCATACAAAAACCAACTCAATTCTGGGTCTCTTATTTTTCCAAATGAAATTCATGATTACCTTTTCTATTTCTACAAGGAATGATGTTGGGATTTTAACTGGAATTGTGTTGAATCTGTATAGCACTTTGGCTACGTAGTATGGCCATTTTGGCGATATTCATTCTGCCTATCCAAGAGCATGGGAGATCTTTCCATCTTCTAACAATACCAGATTTTAAACTATACTACAAAGCTATATTAACCAAAATGGCATGGCACCAAATACCAATGGTATTGGCACCAAAATAGACATATATACCAATGGTACAGAATAGAAGACACAGACAAATTGACATAAATTCAGTAATATAGTTATCTCATACTAGACAGAGGCACCAAAAACATACATTGGATAAAAGATAGCCTCTTCAACAAATGGTGCTGGGAAAACTGGAAATCTATATGCAGCAAAATGAAACTAAACCCCTATCTCTCACTATGCACAAAACTCAACTCAAAGTGGGTCAAGGACCTAGGAATTAGACCAGAGACCCTGAGCCTAATAGGGGAAAGAATAGGCCCAAACCTTTATCACATCAGATTATGCCCCAACATCCTTCACAAGACTCCTAAAATGCAAGAAATAAAATCAGGAATCAATAAATGGAATGGATTCAAACTAAAAAGCTTCTTCTTAGCAAAAGAAACAATCAATGAGGTGAAGAGAGAGCCAACATTTGGGGAGTAAATTTTTGCCACATGCATATCAGATAGAACATTAATCTCCAGAATAATTCCTTGAGTATATCATTGGGGTTTTATTTGAAATCTGTTTTTTAAATTCAGGCACTTATTGATATAAACTTCCTTCTTAGTACAGCTTTTACTATATCCTCATAGATTTTAGTATGTTTCACTTAAAATTTTTCAAAAAACTTTTAATGTGCGTTTTGAGTTTTCTACTGATCCATTGCTGATTCATGAGACCGTTGTTTGACATCCATGTAATTGGGAAGTTTCTAACATTCCCATTGTTATTGATCTCTGGTTTTATTCTATAATAGATAAAATATATACTGAAATTTCAAGTGAAAAAACTGTCTTGTGGCCTAACATAGTCTCTATCCTGGAGAAAGCTCCATGTGCTGATGAGAAAAATGTGTATTCTGTAGCTGTTGTGTGAAATGTTCTGTAATTGTGGGTTAAGTCCATTTGTTTTATAGTATAAAGACCAATGTAGCATTGCCAATTCTGTGTCTGGATGATCTTTCCATTGATAAACTGTTGTTGATACATGAATGTCTGTTAAAACTTATACCAATGTTTATCGCTGCTTTAAGATCTAATAATGTTTGCTTCATATAACAGGGTCTTCCTGTGTTGGATGCATGTATGTCTATAATTATTTTGTCACTTGTTGAAATCATTCCCTACTCATTACAAAGCAACATTCTTTCTCTTTTTTTGCAGTTTTTAACTTTAATGTATTATTTATGTTATATTAGCCACCCCTGCATGTTTCTGGTTTTCATTCATGTGCTTTATCTTTTTTCATTTCTTCACTTTCAGTCTATGTGTGTCTTTGATAATGAAGGGAGTTTCTTGTAGGCACCAGATCATTGGGTCCAGATTTTTATCCATTTAATCAATTTATGTCTTTTAATTGGGGAATTTAATATGTTTACATCACAGGTTATTATTGATAAGTAAAGACATACTCTTGTCATTCTGTTATTTTTTTCTGGTTGTATTGTATGTTAATTTTTTTCTTTCTGTCATGTATTTGTGTTTTGGTTGTTTTCTGTATCATCTCTTGCATTTCTTTCTACTGTTGGGTTTTGTACTTTCACATGTTTTCACTAGGCTGTTATCATTCTTGTGTTTCCAGTGTAGGACTCCCATTAGCATTTCTTGTAAGGCTGGTCCAATGATGATGCATTTTCTCAGGTTTTGCTTGTCTTGGAGAGTTTTTTTTCTTCTTTGTTTTTGAAGAATAATTTTTCCAGGTATAGTATTCTTGGTCAGCACTTTTTTTTTTCTTTTAGGACTTTGAGTATGTCATTCCCTTCCCTTGTCGTCTGTAAGGTTTCTTCTTAAAAGTCTGTTCTTGCTGCTCTAATGGGAAGTCCCTTATCAGTGACTTAATGCTTTTCTCTTGTTTTTAGATTTCTATTTTAATCTAAAAAATAAGGTGTATTGCTTAACTGTGATATACCTCACAGAGGATCTTTGGTCAAATCTATTAAGGATACTTTGAGTTTCCTAGATCTGGTTATATATTTCTTTCTCAAGATCTGGAAGGCTTTCAGCAATTATTTCATTAAATAGATTTTCTATTACATTTTTCTTCTCCTCTGGTATACCAATAATGCAAATGTGTGCTCTGTTAATGGAGTCTCATGTCTTGAAGGCTTTCTATGTTTTTTTAAAATTCATTTTTTAAAAAATATGACTGGGTTATTTCAAAAAACCAATCTTAAGCTCAGAATTTTTTTCTTCTGCTTGATTATTGCTACTGTTTAGTCTTTCAACTATATTTTGTATTTAATTTATTGAGTTACTTAGTGCCAAGATTTCTAATTGGTTTTTTAATGATCTCTCTCTTTCTGAATTTCTCATTCATGTCATGAATTGTCTTCCAAATTGTCTGTCTGTATTCTCTGGTATCTCATTAAACTTCCTTAAACTCTTTCTTTTGAATTCTTTGTCAGAAAACTCATTAGTTTCATTTTCTTTGGGCTCTTCTGCTAGACTGTTATTGTATTCTTTGGGAGGCATCATGATAGCTTGCATTTTCATGCTTTTTGTGCCCTTACATTGGTATTTGTGTACCCAATGGGTCAGCTGCCTCTACCAATTTTATAGGGCACTTTTCACTGTAAAAGACTTCGTGCTGGTAATGTGTCCTCAGGTGGTGCTTACATGTGCTGTGTTAGCTTTGGTTCCAGGTGGGTACTTTGGTGTAGTATCTGTGTAGTTTCTTCATTTGCAATCAATGTAAGCAGTTTCTGCAGATGTCTCATTGCCCTAAACTACAGGTGCTATCAGAATACACTGCCAATGGAATGCATCTCCTTTAGGCAGAATGGGTTTGCTGGCAGCTCTGAGTACAGTGTTCCTGGATATGGATATTCAGTACCCATTAGATTCTGAGAATGTCTGTGAGAAGAGTCACCCCAGTAGGTCCAGGAGGATATGGTACAGCATGCCCAGTAGTAGGCTGAGGTACATGCTAGTGGCTGAGAGTTTCAGAAGGGCCAAACTACACCATTGGGCCCAGACATGGTACTTGTATGATAGAGAACTTGTCAAAGTCTGAAGACTGCATAGGTGACTTTTTAAGGTTTCTGCCCTGTTCAAGGAGATTTGCCTAGCTGCTTCCTAAGACTGAGTGTGGGGTTATAATCCCAAGTGTATGCTTCTCTTGGTCTTTGTGGACAAAATCACTCAGTGATGGCTTCCTGGCTACATTCTAGAGCCAAAAGGGGGTCCGTGGTGGGGCAACCTCTCTATAACCTAGAGATTAGGGGTGGTGAATGGGGCTACTTGTGTTCTGGAGGTCTCTTCAAGTCAAGCTACTCAGGTGGGCTGCCTAGGTGCTAATTATCAGGGCTGGGTCTATGGAGTTGATAAGGACAGCTGCTTTGCTGTTCACAGGACCCTGGACAGTCTCAAGATAGCTCCATGCAGCAAGAGTTTTGGGGGGAGAACACAACATGTGCTGAGCTCTCTCTCTCTGCAACAATAGAACAATGAAATAACCCAGCAGCTTCCTAAACTAACTGGGCTCAAAATCTGCAAGGGAAGCAAGTTTTTCTGGCAGTAAATGGCTCAGGTATATGTAGCATTATCATGGGAATTGGCTAGGGTCTCTGGCTCACCATTTTCTTGTCAAAGTCCATCTTAGTTTAGAATTGATCTCAAGAGACACAAAGATAGATTCTATGTGCTTAGTTCCATTATTTATAAAACCATCATCTAGCTCCATGCACTGTAATGTCTCTGCCACATTTCTCCTACACTCCAACACTCTGGTCTAACACTGCAGTGAAATAACTATTGTTTTCCCCTCATTTTGTTCCATTTTTTGTGGAAGGAAGCATGACCAGTACCTTTGGTCAGTGAAATTATTCCCTATTCCCCGCTGACACTGATCTGATTTGTGTGTCCATAGTTTGGCCTTTTCCATAGTCTTATAAATGGAATTATAAGGTAAGTTGTACTTTGTTTCTAGTTTTCTCACTTAATATATTGCTTTTTGAGATTTATCCATATGTTTGAATATAGCAGTAATTTGTTCATTTTAATTGATGAATAAGCATTCAATTTCATGGATACATCATGATCCAATTATCCATTGATCAGTTGATTGAGACATGGAATATTTCCACTGTGGGGAAATTATAAACAAATTTGCTGTAAATATTGTAGGTCTTTCTTAGTAGACACGAGTTTTTATTTTTCTTAGATAAGTATTTAGAAATGGGATTATGCATTCTGTGGTGTGGGTATGTGTGCTTGTGTTTGTAAGAAACTACCAAACCTTTCAAAATGGCTGGGTCATTTTAAACTCCTACCAGTAATGTAAGAACTTTCAAATACTTGTCTTATATTGTGATTTAAAAAAAAACATTTATTTTGATAGGTTTGTAGTGATATCATTGCAATTGGAAAAAAGAAACAAATAATAATGATGAGTACCTTTTCATGTGATCATGCCATTTACACATCTTTTTTGATAAAATATCTGTTGAAATATATTTGACCATGTTATATAGATTGATGATATTCTATTATTGAAATAGATTATAAACATTACTTATATTCTTGCAAAGTTCTTTTTGATTAAATATTTGTTTTAAATTTATTTTCTTCCTACCTGAGGCAGATGACTTTTGTTTTTATCCTTTCCCAGAAACAGTGGTCTTTGACCTTAATTCACTGCTTTGCCCCAGCATCAGAGGACTTTGGGTTTTATTCCTTCACAAGGAGCAACAGATTATTCTCTGGTACTATAGAACATTGACTTTCCTGCTTCTCCTCTGTGGCTTGTGATTTTTGCTTTGGAGGCAACAAGAATCTACGAAATGTTGGAGTTTGTGTGTGTGTGTGTGTGTTTGTGTGTGATGTGTGCACAAGTGTGCATCATGGAGGCAAAAAGGCACTTTCAGGTCTTCTTTGGTGCTTCCTGCCTCTCAGGAACCTCAGCCGAAGCTATAGGAAACAGCTGGGGGAATGGTGTCGACACCTTTTACATGTGAGCTCTGAGAATTCTATATTCTTAGCCCATCTACAAATGACATTACTAAATTTGTTAAAAAATAATGTTTTTTTCTTTTCTAATTTCATGGAAATGGATTCTTCCTCCCAGAGCATGCTAAAGATGAAACATTTCATATATTCTACATTTACTGAGATTAGGATCTTATCTCACTTTAAGATTCTCCTGCTATCTTTTAAAATTCACTTGCCAAGTTGCTTTGGTCTTACATACCTGAATGCATAGCCTAGACTTTTTTGTGGCATCATGGCACAAAGTCCTGTTGATGGTGAAGAGCATTTACCTGAGCAGATTTTGTTGCTGCAAAAATATTCTGGTGAAGATAGTTAGGGACAAATTGTGAGGGCAAACATGGGTTGTTTGTATATGAATAGATAGATATCTTGATGTATGTCTTTATATACTGCTAATAAAATAGTGGAACTTTTTATAAAAGTCATTGTATTTGCTGAACCTCTGTTATTTTACCTAGATAAACTTAGCATTTTAAATGCTACATCAAAATTTTATTAAACTGTATTAACACTTGTTACTCATTTAAACTCTAAAACTGAAAAGCTAAATTAAAAAAAAAGCCTAGTGGAAGAGTTTGTTCTGTTGATATCTTAAGAATTTAGTAGTTATTGCACTAACCAAACAAACTTACACTGGAAATTGAATTTCCATATTACATTTATATTGCATCATATATATTAAATTTATAGTTAGTAAACACACACACATATATATATATATATATACAATTATAGTTATAAATTCACTTGAATGATATATTGGGTTAATTTCTCACTGAATTCTAGTAGAAATAAATGCATTTTAAATAGTAAATCACAAGTTTATTAAAAAATTCATCAACACTTTACTTGCTACTCTTTTCTTGTGATGCACCATCTTTAGTATCTCTGACTTCTAAGAATTCAGTCATTAAGGGTTCTGGCAATCTCCAATGCTTCTGAGAGATTTCTAAATTATTAGCTTCATACCAGAAGTTAATTTGAGTACATTTATTGTAGTCCCTAGAGATCTGTTCCTTTGCTTACAAAGATGCAATGACCAGATAGAATATATCAACTTCAACACAAGGATTAAAGTTTAATTAAACATGACACATTTGACCTAGAAGAGAACACAAATCATAACTTGTCTTTGAAAATAAAAAGATAATAGCCAAACAGACATGTAGAATCCTAACCTCACAGATGAGTTTATCAGGTCTTGTATGAAAACTTCCTTATCTTTTCAAAAATTTATTATCTTTTTGCTCTTCCAGGACCTCCTCTGGCCTTTATGAATGGAAAGTAGGGGTCAGCACTTGGGCATTGGGTAGCTACACTTTCCTGTCATGTGCCATTCTTCACCCATTTAAGATGTTCTCACCTTGATCTATGTTGGCCTCCTGGACTATAACGCCCTTGTTGGGTATGGCTTTATTGATGTGGGCATCGGCAGAGAACTGAATATGAGCTGGGCAACATTTCTTTGGTATATTTCAGTTCTCTTCAACAGGCTGGCTATACTCAGCTTTACCAAAAAGTTGGAGGATAAGTAGAATAACTTACTACATAGAAGAGGAGGATTTGTATAAACTGTACCTTACATGTAAGAGTAGTTCATAGGTAAAGAATGTTAAATATCTTATAGTCATGTTCTGGATTAGGTTTAATACTCTCTAGGGGTTGGAGTTGTGGCTCAGTGGTAGAGCATTTGCCTTGCATGGGTGAGGCCCTGGGTTTGATTCTCAGCACCACATATAAATAAATGAATAAAATAAAGGTCCATCAACAGCTAGAAAAAATAAAAAAAAAAATACTGTCCAGGTTTTCACTTTACTTGATCCAGGAGCAAAATCCTGCCTCAGTTTTGGCCTTGTGCTAAGATTCTTTTCATTTCTCCTCTCAAGCAACTGGCATTATATATTCCAAGGACAGAATGGCTGTTTATCTTATTCTGTGGTCAGGTGGAAGTAAGGAAGTGGGAAAAGGAGAGAAGAGAAAGTTGTATGAGAAAGAGTGACTACCACAGGGCCATCCACACTGAGCTATAGTATTCTGTGATATAAAGAACATTTCAGCATGGTCTTTATTAAGCTGAGTCTGGTTGCCTTTAACACCTATGATCTATGACTATGAGGTAGAGTTCAAATATTCTTCCTGATTCTGGTGAAACCGATTAAGTTATACAAACATACAGCTCTGCTAACGCACTTGCCCTTCTTTAGTATGCACAAATATACACATTTCCAAAAGAAAAACACTGTCCATAAGTATACAGCCTTTCTCAGTGAACCTTAGTTGGTATATGCATAGTTCTGCTAGTAGGTAAAATAATTTTGTGTAGTAGGACATTTTAATAGCTATCTTATTACTTCTGAAAAGAATATTACTAGAGTGTTTCTGAGAAGAATCTATAAAGGGATCATTAATGGAGAATCATAGTATGTGGAGCCTTATTTGGAATGGAGTGTTATCACCTTTCAGATGAGTAGTGGTAGCTACTGTGTTGTACTAGGAAAATATCATTAATTTAGTGGAGAAAAGGATGTATTTATGGACAGTAGAATTAGAAATGCATCATCAAAGACTATGACTCTAGGTTTTAGATATATTAGGTAAGTTTATTCCTCTTTTTGTAGGAGTTAAAGAGAAGGACATGTACTGGCTTACCACTCCCCCTGCTACAAAAGTTGAGGTTACTTGCATCCTTCTATCATTTCTGAATCCCCACCTACTATATTCTGTGGAATAAGGGATATTGAAGAGGCACACTGGAGCTAATTCTCTCCACCAACACATACTGTCATTTCTACTATGAAGTCAAGGCAGGAAACAATTGGCTGAAGAATGGGGAAGTCTAATGCCTCTGGGCTTTGTCCTGCAGAGAGCTTCTATGTATGACAAAGGACTTCTGATTCATGATTTTGCCCTAATACAGAGATTGAAGAGCTGGCCCTGGAAGAAAAGAACCAAAGCAGTAGGTTTTCTTACAAATGAATATGTTTGGCTGCATCAAAACTCCCAATGATTACTCCAAGTCACCTTCCAATGCCCTGCCCTGATGAGAGCCAAGAGCTAGAAATGACCCCATGACCCCAATGACACTGGGTTAACCTCCATATACCATTTCCTAAGCACATACAGCAGTGGGAGTATTTAACTTCCATATGCCAGCCCAAATCTTGGGCTATCTTTCTCGTTGAACTGAGGATCTCTCCTCTGAATCTCACCATACCACACATCGTAATGCAGTGCAGTTAGGAAGCCATGTAGAGGACCTGTTCAGGTGGCATACTGTGGTGTGTGTGTGACTTGGCCAGTGAGACACATGCCCATTAAAAGAACAGAAAGCCTCGCTTCAGCCATAGACACAGACACCCAACAGTCTCTGATGCAGGGTTGTAAAAACTTTGGCATGTGGGGGCAACAGGAGTACACAAAAACGACTGTGAGAAGATCAAATTTAGCTGAAATCCAGTAATTCTTCTAAGTTTGACTTCTGGTTTAGATAAAAATTTAAAAACAACAATCTTAATAATTCACAACTTTCTTCATATCTTTAACAAAACTAAGAATATCCAAACAAATTTAAATTCATTGCTGATTATAATTAGCTCCATTCTTGTTATTGCAATACTTATTTCAAGAAATTGTTTATTGCTTGAATTTTCTTTTTAAACTTTTGAAATATAATAAAGTTAGTATATTTTCAGTATATTCATAGTTAGCACCTATTGTAAATTCTATCAATTTTTCCTTTGTAGAGTGATATTGTTTGTCTTAAAAATAAATTTAATTGGTGATTTAGCTAAGTGGTATGGAAAGTGCATACTTGGCATGTGTGAGGTCCTGGTTTTGATCCTTAGCACCACAAAAAAAGAAATGATTTAAAAACCTAAAGTTTTTCAAACATAAAAATATTATTTAAATACTAATGAAAGTAGATCAGGTTATGGTGAAAAATATGGAAGTTGGTTAAGAATTATAGCACTTGGGAAAACACTTTATGGGAAGAATCTCTAAATGCGGGGTAGTCAGCAGAATTCTCACAATTGGAAGAACACATTGTCTAGTTATGTGGGTTACCACTTGGTTCTGTGTAAATCATATGGCCCATCTCAGAGTCATCAGCACACTGACTTGGCATAAGACTGCAAAAGTTGCAACATAACCATTTTTTTCTGTACATTGAGTCAAATCTCATTGCTAGTTAGAGTGTCTTCAAATTAGTCTTTCAAAGGGTGTTGAGAGGCAAAGTCACTGGATGAATTGTCCATTTTATTTGTAAAAATTTGCACTTTCAAGTGGATAGATGGTCAACTTTGAGATTAATAGCTTTGAATTGAATTTCAACATTTTAACTTTATGTCAGCTAAGGTGAACTTGGGCAAGTTTCTTAAACTCTGTTTCTTTTAGAGGAAAATTGAATAGTAATTCTGTAGGAGATAAAGAATATCCAATGAGAGAATATATTTGTATGCATGTGACATATGCATAATTTTATTGTTGACATGAAGAAGCAAGGGGTTTTGATAGTCATTTTTGTGAAAATGATCTTAAAATCCCTGCTTGAGGAAAGAAAGAAGGAATTTCCTCCTCTTTTGATTATATTGAGAAAATGGTTCCATGGAGTAATCATAAAATTTCTTTCCACATCAAAAGTTTGGCCCTGTCATCTTTAAGGTTGACTATGACCTAGGAAAAAGGACGATGTGTTTGGGCAGAGTTCCTTGCTAGAGAGAGGCAATATCTGGAAGGCTCATTTCATTCTAGCCAGGTGGATTCAGACAAGGGGTAAGTGGACAACCTTGAAAGAAAGTAGGGTATGGACAAAGAGAAGCACATAAAACATCCCCAAGCCAAAATTGTTTGAATATGGTGTGGGAGGTGGAGATATTAAGTAGCTTGAGAATAAATTAGAAGAAATGTGATTATGATATCTCTCCATATAATACACTGGGAGAAAGCTACACATGTGCCCCCATCAACTGGAGTTTGGAAATAAAGCATTGGATTTGGGTAGAAGAGGCTGCCATGGTTTTGCTGCCTTATCCCCTGCGTATGTCATACAGGAGGTGCAGAATTTCCTGAAGCACTGCTGAACAGCTACAGAGGTGCTGGAGTCAGGATAAAAAGGCTGCCTTGCTTGCTTGGCTTTGTGATTAAAGACAAATGCTAGGCATTATGGATTCTACTGGGGTGGTGGTAACGCATACCTAGAAGGATATGTAGTAGGATCACAATACATTTACTGTCACTATTTCTGGGACTAGACAGAAACAACCAAATTAGCAGCAGCCTGTGAGCTTTCAGAAGATACTCAAAAACTAAAGTCAAGACTCATTCTCTCCTACCACACTCACAAGGAGGTCATGTGAATGGCTCTTCTCCCATACTTTCCAATATACCATGTATGAGAAGGTTATGGAGAAGAGAAACACATCAGTAAACTGAGTATTTACAAAAAGAAGACTCAAAAAGAACAAACTCCTTAATATAGCACTGAGAAAGAGTTAAATCTGAATATATTAACCCACAGTATAGAATATTTAAGTGTGATCATTCTAAGGGGATATTGACAAGTTTAAATTTCTTCCCTTCTGTGGAGAGAAAATTGTGAGATAAGAATGCCCAGATCACCATCAATCATATCAGTTATATAAGAATGTGCATGCTGCATTTTCTTTGTTAATCTGAGCAATATTGTGATTAAATTTTGACCACACATACTCACATATGTGGTATATTGTGTGCATGTATTGTGGTGCTAGAATTAAATAACAACAGAACATTAATTACAAATATAACAACAGAACATTAATTTTTCTACTGGATACTGTATTTAAAAAAAACTAATGAAAGTATTCTAATATGTCCATGGAACAGGTTACAAAGTGATGTCATCTTATGCATACTACTGAAAGCATTGTTAAGTTTGTGGGAACAAGATTTTATGACTTGGAGAATGATATTAAAAGGGTCTTAACAATTTCTATGTAAATTTCAGAATGCCAATGGTCCTCCATGCTGAGGAGTAGTTTCTTTGGTAGTGTCTTAGAAAAGATTTAGTTTCTTCCTGTGTAAATAAGGCTGAACTGTAAATTCTCTGCTACAGTCTCTTACCTGATTAGAGAAAGTAGACCTGAAAAGAGGAATTCCATAATAATGAGATTCAAATGCACTGATAACATTTCTTGGCCTCTGATGAGTCTTTGTGTGAAGTTAGTCTTTTTGCTGGACTTTTCAATTATGTGAAATAATATATATTCTTTATTGATAAGCTGATTTGGTTTGAGCATCCTCTTTTATCTGAAGCACATCTAACTGATAACAGAAAACAAGTCCCATGGCTAGAGAAAAGGGTATACAGTGATGTTTGGATAAGATGTCAAAATTGAGTTTGGCATAAATATCCTTATGGCTGATATTCCCTCAAAGCATCCTGTGGGAAGAAGGATTCTTACAGGCTAGGAAAGGCAGTAGTGAAGTCTGGGCATTAAATCCTGTCATCATATCCCTTATTATCTTCTCTAGATTTCCACCAGCATATGGGACATAATGAAGTTTATGATTTTAAAAGAATAAATTTTTCACAATTGAGAAAATTATGAAAATTAAGAAAATTATGAAAATTAAGCAGCCTGAGTTTTCCTCGACTGCTTGGCATACAAACAAAAACCATAAAACGCATAAACATCCCCTTTCACACTTTAGTACTAGTATATTTTAATTTATTGTTTACTTTTCATTATAAAAATATGATTTTTCTTCTTAATTTCATTATTTTTAAACCTGTTTGGTGTTCTTCTTAACCTTGGTATGCAGAAGGCACTTAGCTAAGAGATTTATTCTGTATTTGTTTGAGAATACTTCGAGACTAGTTGTAAGCAATTACTCTTAAAAGAAGTGGAAGATGGATATAGCCATGTGCTAACTATTCAGTATTTCCCCCTTAAGCAAACAGAATGGCATCCCAGTCTTTCATTCCTTCCTTCATGTTGGCATTTCGTGCTTCCATCCCAAAAGATTTAATGAGAATGCTAATTCAAGAGAATGCTTACAATTAAAAAGTTGAAGACTAAGAAAAGAATGCAAGACATTTATAATCTTTTTAAAGCCAACTTTCTTCATTTCTTACTCTACACATTTTTTTCCGTGGACTATTTTATGAATGCCTCTGTCTCCCCCAGCCACTGGAAAATGACATAAAATTGTACTCTAGTGTTCTCCTTTCAGCTTGAACTTGTAGAGCTAGTCACTAATTTTCTCCCTACTTTTAAATATTTTAAATGTAATTCATATTCATTATGTCTAAATTGAACCTATAGTCATGCTCTTCTCATAACTAGTATTCTGCTATTGTTCTTATGAAATAGTTTGGAAAATTATGGGATGTTCATTTGTGTTAAGCACCCATGTTTAACCCATCATATCTCAATTTGATGACCTATATATCTTCTGAAACCTGTTTAGTTCTTTCTATCCCCATAATAGCCACTGATCTATTTATCATGAAAATCTGATCATCTGTCCACTATATTTTTGCCTTACATAGGTCATGCTTAAGATATTCATGCTTAAGATATTCAGGCCATTGTTTTAGAACAATGATTACCATCTTTAAAATCACCTAAAAGTGCTTCATCTTAATAATCTGGACCTACACTGTCTGATATGATGACCACTAGCCATATGTGGTTATTGATATGGGGTTAGCACAAACTGAGATATGCTCCAGGTAATGTAGAAAAGACCCATGGAGTCCGAGTGAGCAGGAAAATCTTTATCCACTAGTACTTGCAATCTTGTAGGAAGAATTTCAGGCATGTTGTACATAGTAGCATCTTTATTAGAACTACTAAGAATACAAATGTTAAGGACAGATTGACCTCAGGGGGATCAACATGGCCCTGACAGAGTTGGAGGTTTTTGAGGATTTTGAGTCCCCGAGTGCTTGCCTCAATTTCTCATACCCCTCAAACTTTCTTTGTGAGGGTCATGTTGTCCTTGTCACAAGGGATGGATGGGTGGATGTCACATAGTTTTGGTGACAAGGGAGAGTCATAGCAACCTGGTCACAAGAGATAGTGTTGATTTGATCTGGAACTAGTAGTTCCATTAAGAGATTATAATTAAATAATTATGGCTGGGGTAGGTATGACATATCATGCTCCATTTTCTTGAAGTCTATCTGCTTCGATAATGTCCCCAGTGATTTCAAGTAATCATTACCTTAAAGTTTTATAAGTTATCTGGGCTTTGGGAGGGTTAGACATCCAAGTTACCATTCTCCAGATGTTCAATTGCTTTGATAGAGTTTTCTATTATCTGCTGTCCTGTGACTTATTGACTCTATTTGATGCATTTGCCTCATTTCCTCAAGTTATCACCTTTCACTGTCTTTCCCCTACCCACCTTCTCATGGCTGGCTGACTTACCTAACAAGTGTAAAATACACATTAACTTTTAGAAACTTTGAATGAAAAAAGTATTTATAAAAGGTACAATTAATAGTTTCATACTGATTGTATGTCAAAATGAAAATATTTTAGACATGTTCCCTAAAACAAAATGTTAACAAAATTAATTTTACCCTGCCAGGTGCAATGTTATAGGCCTGTAGTCATAGATCTTGGGAGGCTGAGGCAAGAGAATTTTAAGTTCAAGGCCAACCTGAACAACTTAGTGAGACTCTATGTTTAGGAAAAAAATGAAAGGGGCCAGATATGTTTTTCAGTGATACCCATGGATTCAATCCAGTACCCTAATAAAGATAATAAATTATATTAATATTATATTATGTATGTATATTTATGATAATTATATTAATATAATATATTAATAATAATATGTTTATAATATTTATGATAATCATAATATAGTATTATAAATAACATTAATAGTAATAATGTGATTATGTATTAATAATATGCTAATATATTAATATATTAAATTATATATAAAAAGGTTAACATATGTTAATATTATATAACATGTTAATATTATATAATATTAATATAGATATATTATGTTAATATATTAATATGTTATATAATATTGATAGATTATATAATTATCATAAATATTATAATTATTATTATTTCACCTGTTTTGCTTTTACCATGGATATCAGAAAATACAAAATTATATAAATCTCTAGCATATTTTTAAAAGATAGCACTAATCTAAGCTAAAATTTTGCCCCCTCATGTTTTTTGTTCTCCAGTTACTACACTACTCTCAGTTCCTATAAAGTGCTCCACTTGGTCTTTGCATGTACTTTCTTATGCTTTGCTCTAAAGCTGTGTGGTAATCTTATCTTTATCTCATGTGCTTCTTTAATTTGTTGAGATCTCTATTAAATTATCATGTACTTATATAATTAGTTAAGATTCTCTTTATATTTCTGACTAGGTTAGCGTCTTATAAGCTGTTATGGAACCAGGTATTTCTCTGCCATGGCTCTATTCATAGTAAACATCTTATATATTTTTTTAAAAATATTTTTTTAGTTGTTGATGGATCTTTATTTTATTCATTTATTATTTGTATGTGGTGCTGGGGATCGAACCCAGTGCCTCACGCATGCTAGGCAAACACTCTACCACTGAGCAACAGCCCCAGCCCAACATCTTATATATTTTTACATGATTCTGTTTGTTTCTGTTGTGCCAGCTAAGTTTTATTCTCTAAGGAGCATACGTCATGTCTATTTTCATTCACAGGTGTATAGTCAGCAATTAAACAGTATCTGTGACATGTTGAAGGCATTTTTGAATATTGAGGAAATAAAATGAATAAATTAATCATATTTATTAATGTGAAAATAGAGCTATATATTCTGAATGAATTTGGTCAAACATAAGGGGGAAACCTAGAAAGAATCTTGGGAGGTTTCAATTTAGAAAAATTTCCTATAATTTTGTGGATTTCTATATAGAAAATATTTATTTCATTCTCCCTCCCACTGTGGTCAGAGAATTCTTCTGATATCTTTGACTTTGAGTTCAGCCATACAATTTACTTTATTTGTTCAAAGGGAGTTTAGGAGTCACGATAAAGACCTGAACTGTGTAGGCACAGTGGGCTCATCTTCCTACCTCCATCAATACCAGGTAGAAGGTCATTTCTTGAGTAGCTGCTGCCTCTTTAGCCTGGACCCAATTCCCAGTGGAATTTAGAGCTGAAATTAAGCAAAAACAAATTATTTTTAAGGCACTTAATGTGGTGGTGATGGTTTGTTACAAAGCAATAATTAATTAACACATCTCTCATCCTCAGGGGCCTAAATCTAACTATCATAAGCAAAAGTATCAGTTTTTGAATAATGCAATATTCAGGCTAGATCATTGGATTTAATTGTGACTAGGCCATCTTTAACACTCCCCTGGTGTTTATTAAAATTCTGAAAGGTTTCTTTCTATGGTTGCACCACATCCATTTTCCTAGCACATATTCTTTTTTAAATTTTTTATTCTTTTTAGTTATACATGACAGTATAATGTATTTTGACATACCATACATACATGGAGTATAACTTCCCATTTTTTGGATGTAAATGATGTGGAGTTACACTGGTTGTGTATTCATAACTTTCATAGGAAAGTTATGTCTGACTCATTCTACTGTCTTTCCCATTCCCATCCCTGCTCCTTTCCCCCCAACTCCCCACTGTTCAATCTAGTGAACCTCCCCTCTTCCCTCTTCCCCCGCTATTGTGAGTCAGCATCCACATATCAGAGAGAACATCCAGGCTTTGATTTTTGGGGGGATTGGCTTATTTCACTTAATATGGTATTCTCCAGTTCCATCCATTTACTGCCAAATGCCATAATTTCAATGCTCTTTATGGCTGAGTAATATTCCATTGTGTGTGTCTCTGTGTATGTGTGTGTATTACATTTTTTTTTTATCCATTCATCTGTTGAAGGACACCCAGGCTGGTTCCATAGTTTAGGTATCATGAACTGAACTGCTATAAACATTGATGTGGCTGTGTCACTGTAGTATGCTGATTTTAAGTCCTTTGGGTAGAAGTTGAGGAGTGGGATAACTGGGTCAAATGGTGGATCCATTCCGAGTTTTCTGAGGAATCTTCTTACCACTTTCTAGAGTGGATGCACCAATTCACACGCCCATTATCAATGTATGAATGTACCCTTTTCAGCATATCCTTGCTACCATTTATTGTTACTTGTATTTGATAATTGCCATTCTGATTGGAATGAGATGGAATCTCAGTACAGTTTTAATTTGCATTTCTCTAATTGCTAGAGATGTTGAACATTTTTTCATATCCTTTTTGACCATTTGTATTTCTTCTGTGATGTGCCTGTTCAGTTCCTTAGTCCATTTACTGATTGGGTTATTTGTTTTTTTGGTGTTAAGTTTTTGAGTTCTTTGTGTATCTTGGAGATTAATGCTCTATCTGAGGTGCAGATGGCAAAGATTTTCTGCTTTTCTGTAGGGTTGCTTTTCATGTGGTTGATTGTTCCCTTTGCCGTAAAGAAGCTTTTTCATTTGATAACACCTCATTTATTAATTCTTGATTTTACTTATTGCACTTTAGGTGTCTTGTTGAAGAATTCAGTTCCTAAGCCAACATGATGGAGATTTGGGCCAGCTTTTTCTTCTAGTAGGTGCACAGTCCCTGGTCTAATGCCTAGGTCCATCAGATGTTCTGGGTTATGTGAATATAAAGACTTAGTCTTTTAACCATTTAGGTAGGGGGCTTTTCTTTAGCCAAAATATTAGGAAGTGGTTTGGAATATAGCTCAGTGGTACAGCAATTGCCTAGCATGCATGAGGTTCTGGGTTCAATCTTTAGTGTAAAAAATAGCAACACAACAGAATAAAACAAAAAGGAAAGTATGTGAAGTATATGTATTAATTTGGTTTTGAAATTCCTTTTGTTCCCTTTTCACTGGGCAGAGATTGCTTCCTGTTTGTCTTCCAAAAAGAAAGGTTTCAGGGGAGAGACTTCTTTAGAAAAGCATCTGGGTTTATTTTGTGAAATGGAAGTACACTCCCAGGTGCATGGAGTGCATCTTGACTGCTGAGTTGTGGGCTTTTAAGGGCTCCTTGGGAGCCTCCCACTCCATGACTTATGTATTTGAGGTGATTACTGCTAGTTTCTGCCATAGTTTCCTGCACTTGCACTAATTTTACCATGTTGGAAATTTTTATAGTGTAGAATATGGTGTGTATTTTCCTGAGATTGACAGGGAGCTGTCTGACAGTAAGATTTTGGTCCCTGGGTAGAGTAAAGGCCAGTTAGGTACTACCCAGGGTCAGATCCTGAATCTCCTTTCTCTACCACTGTTGCTCATGTCTGCCTTGGTACCTGTGTTGACATTTGACTTAATCCTTGTGGCATATATTTCAAGGCATAATCTCTGGCTTGCATTCATCTATATGTATTGTTTGAAGTCGTTCCTCGTGGGTCTGCTTGACGAATTGCGGTCCTGAGAAATGAAAAAGGGTCCTCAGGGAGGATGAAGTGGTGTTTCATGGGACAAGGTTTTGGGGTGATGGTCCACGGAGTCACTCCACCCAGACTCCGGGGGTAGGTAAGACTGCTCTGCCGAAGCGAGACACAGAACCTGTTTATTCCAGGAAATACAGAAGCTTATATAGGGTCCTCGGACCAATCATGGCCCTGAGGTTACAACCAATGAGGCATGCTCTGCTGGGCATGTAGTTTATCAGCATAGAATGGGAAAAGAGGGAAGGGAGGGACTGAAGGAATGGGAAGTGCTCCTACATATCCCCCTTTTTACTTTTATTTGAAAGGTCAGTGGGGCCTGTATGGACCATAAGCAAGCATGTTGGAAGGATCTGTGATAATCTCATGTGAGAAAATCATTCCTCTGGATTTCCAGACTCCCTACCTGTTGCATATGAGGGGAGCGCAAATGAGACTATTGTCTGTCTTAGGTTGTGCTCCTCTGAGAATCTTACCCGTCATTGACCAAGCAGCTCATGTGCATGAGAGGGGGCAAATGAGGCTGTATCTGTCTTAGGTTGTGCTCCTCTGAGCATCTTACCCATCTTTGGCTAGCCAGCCTGTGTGCATGTGCCCTGAGATGAGCTCTCTCCCAAAAGAAGGGGTAATGGGGCTGGAAGGGGATGGAAGGGAAGGGCTTTGGGGTTAGGATCGACTGAAGCTGCAAAGCCTTGCATTTCCAGTGAAGATGAGATGGGCAAGCTTCTTACATGTTCTTGAGGACTGCGATCCGTGTGGCGGGAATTTTCTTGTGCTCCTGTGATTCTTTAACAATATGAACTAAGAGAGCTTGTTTAATTTGATAAAGAGAAGGACCAGAAGAAGGCTTAGAACCTTGAGCCCAATTATAATCCAATTGGATGGATCCAACGGAGCTGATGTTTTACACCTTTTGAAGAACAGAAGAGTCAAAGACAACATTAGCTTTGGTTTAGGTACTTACAGAAGGGGCTTCTCTCTTCAGGTGGGGCAGGTTGTCTTCTCAAGACAGGCTTGAACAAATATTCCTGGCTGGGACCCAAATGGGCTTAGACTCTGTGGGGGGGAAGACACTAGCATAGCCTCACCCTTGTGTGAGCAGAGGTTCTGGGCCCTTCCATTGAAGGCTCAAGGGGTCCTTCCATAGTACCGAGGGAAAAGGGATAAGGAAGGTAAATGTACCCCAGTGTCGGATTGCTGCATTGAGGCCTTGTTTGTCAAAAGTGAGATAGTTGAGGGTAAATAAAGCATCCAACAATCTCAAAGAAGGGTCCTTTCTGGTAGAATCAAATTTCTGAAGCATCTCCTTCAGAGTGTGATTGGTTCTTTCAATGACTGCTTGTCCATGAGGGTTATAGGGAATCCCTTTGGTATGGAAAATTCCCCAGGAAGTTAAAAATTCCTTCAATCTGAGCAAGACATAGGCTGGGCCATTGTCTGTTTTAATTGACCATGGGACACCCATGAATAGCATTGCTTGCTTTAGAGCCTTAATCACATGGGTTGCTTTTTCCCCTGCAAGGGCAGTAGCATACACAAGGGAGGAATAAGTGTCAATTATCACATGTACAAATTTATATTTCCCAAAGGTAGGGATATGAGTGACATCCATGTGCCAGAGGGAGTTGGGTGTCAGCTCATGGGGGTTGACTCCCTGTGGTTGGAGTAGACCCAGTGGTAACAATGGGCCAAAAGATGAGCATGTATGAATCAGATATTTGTATTGTTGGATTGGAATTTCAGGCAATAGGTGATGAAGACTATCTGCTGAGAGATGAAGCCTCTGGTGTAAGGCTCTAACTTGTTCTAGAGTGGACATCATGACTTTAGGCTGATTTACAAGTTTGTCAATAGAGGTATTCCCTTCTGATAGGAAGCCAGGCAACCCGGAATGGGAGCAAATGTACATAATATATCATGATTGTTGTCTTACTTCTAGTATAGTCTTGAGGGTAGCCATAGGCTGATCAACAGGACAGTGTCTGGGCCTAAATGTGGAAGAAGCAATGGAAGAGAAGACCTTGACAGCATATATGCTATCAGAGACTATGTTAAGGGAAATGGTCTGATATCTTTCCAGCACCAGGATAAGTGTGGTCAATTCAGCTACTTGGATAGAATCAGAATGCTTTTGGACAAGTTGATCATTTGTTATATTATATCCCATTATAATGTAGCCAAGATGATGCGTGTTGGCATCTGTGAACACAAGGGGCCATAGGAATGTGTTTGCTTAAGGGAAAGGCAAGAGTGGTCTCTGTCAATGGAAGATCTTGTAGGGTCTGCAGTAGTTTAGAAGGAGGGAGATGGGAAGACAACGACCCAGGAAATCCCTTCATCATTATCTGGAAGTCTAAAAAAGTTTGTAGGAGGAAGGCAATTTGTTTCTGATGAAAAGGTATGACTATGGTGTCTGGTTCCTTATTAAAGATGGATCAAGCTTGTTCTCTGAGCCTCACTGCTAAGGCTGTAATTTGTGAGGTGAGACTGGTGATTTTGTGGCGGGAGCTCCAGGGAAGGTGTGACTATAATAAAGGTCTGTCACATTGCCAAAGGACGCCTAAGGGCAACTTCAAGGTGGAAAGTACTATGACTGACAGAGGAACAGCAGGGTTGAATCTTTGAAGCTGGGCAGATGTGAACAATTGATTAATTTCTGCCAGGGTGCCTTTAGCTTCTGGAGTAATCTTAAGCCTTCTAGAAGGATGTTTGCTGCCTTTAAACAGATTGTAGAGGGGCTCAAGTACTTTTGGTGGTAACGGCAAGAAGGGCCTAATCCAGTTAATATTACCACATAATTTTTATAACTCTGTCAAGGAGATGTCATCAGGGACATCAAGAGAGGGTTTTCTAAGGACACTGTCCTTGACTTGCTCAAAGTAAATAAGATTACTGACAAGTGCCTGAGACTGGGGGGATGTAAAGTCACCCCTGCCCAATAGCATATCCATGGAAAAATTAAGACCTTGAGTTATATTGTGATGAGCCCATTCTTCTACAAGTTCTAAGCAAGAAGCCTTCCACTCAAGGTATTGGGCAGTGGAGAGGACTGCCTTGAGAGGGGAAAACCAATCAAAGGGAGTTTGGAGAGAGGAGGACCAGGACTCCAGAAGTTGTAGAAAAAAGGGAGAGGAGGGGCCAGCATCTTGACAGGCCTTACATAGCTGAGTAAGCTCAGAGACCGGAGTGGGGATCCAGGGGTGGACATTGCCATCAGCCTCGAGATTAACCATATAAGCGTGGGTGGCAGGTGGAGTCGGGGGCGAAAAGGGTTGGAAGGACAGAGACAAGTGGGCGGGTCGCAGGCAGAGGAAGCAAAGTAGGGAGGAGGAGGAGCAACTGCAGTGGTGCTGAAGGCAGGGCTGGGCAAATAGGAGGGGGGTCGGTGGGAGAGGAATCACCAGAAAGAGGGTGTTCACAGGAAGTTGAGGATGAACTATCAGGGCTATGTGATTGGTTTTGTGGAGGTGCTGTGGGGGCTGCCTCATTGAGGTCGTCTTCATCCTCCGTGAAGGAGAGAGGACTGAGGAGAGTAGATTTCCCACGTTGAAGAAGTGGTGGCAGGAGACGTTAAAGTGAAAGTAAACAGTATTGGCATATGGGCTGTCTGGGAAAGTCCGCCCGGCTGCACTCTACGTTTGAGCAGCGAGCACTGCGGAATGACCAGCAACAGCGACTCTGGGCTGCCTGGGGCGTTAGGCAGTTCACCGGAGGCAGGGGGGTGTGGCCTTGGCCAGAGGAGGTGTGGACTCAGTGCGCTTGGCAATCTCCCCTTTCTTCCCAGATGCAAAAAAAGAGAAATTACCGTGGGCAGTTTAAGGCAGCGTGAGGTTTTACGGCAGCAAGACAAGGCAGTGCGACAGTTTACTCCGGCATGAATCTCAGCCCTTGCCGGCATGCTGGCATACATCTGCGCCTCGCCAGTGTGAGTCCAAGAGCACGCCTAATCCCAAGGTGTGGGCCCGCCCTCACAAGGCGGGTATGGGCAGGGCTGTTGCGGGGCACTTGTGACCTCGGCTAGCGTGGGCAGGGCCACAACAGTGCTGTTGCCACTTGTGACCAGAGAGGGCGCCAGCAGGGGTACCATGGCTGGCACTTGGAGCGACCACGCGGAGCCACCATGTGGCTGGTGGGACTGCTGCCAGTGCCACCAAGGCCAGCAAGCAGAGCTGCCACATGGCCGGCGGAACCACCACTGCTTGTGACGGGGCCAGCGCTGGCAGAGCGGGTGCCACAGGGCAGCACCAATCCAAGAGACAGAGGGCCCACACAGCGGTAACCGGGGGCCTCCGGGGAAAGGCGGGAAGAGCGAGGAGAGGCGAGACCAGCCTGCATGGGTGGGGGCAGCCAACGAATGGGGGAAACCTGAAAGTAGGAGGAAACGCTAGCGAAGAGAAGCCGAAAGCAAAGGGGACAGAAATAAAACGCTAAGAGGATTTTAAGAAGAGGAAGGAGAATGGGAGTTTGGGTCTTAGGAGAGAGAAAAACATGAAAATGTGTAGAATTAGAGTTCCCTGACATAACTTTATCACACAAAGAGACACGAGACAATCACAAAAAGGCTGGTGTTACCTTCACCAGCAAGACAAAGACAGGGGGACCGCCACGAAATCCCTCACTGACGGGGTGGAGAAAGCCCCAGAGCACGTGGCACAATAGTACAATATTGTTTGAAGTCGTGCCTCATGGGTCTGCTCGATGAGTTGGGGTCCTGAGAGACGAAAAGGGGTCCTCAGGGAGGATGAAGTGGGGTTTCATGGGACGAGGTTTTGGGGTGATGGTCCGTGGAGTCACTCCACCCAGACTTCAGGGGTAGGTAAGACTGCTCTGCCGGAGCGAGACACAGAACCTGTTTATTCCAGGAAGTACAGAAGGATATATAGGGTCCTCCGACCAATCATGGCCCTGAGGTTACAACCAATGAGGCATGCTCTGCTGGGCATGTAGTTTATCAGCATAGAATGGGAAAAGAGGGAAGGGAGGGGCTGAAGGTATGGGAAGTGCTCCTACATATATGAAGGTTGTACATACGGAGTATAGGGTGCATTTTCATTGCTCCAAAATGACGTTACATACAACAAAGGATGCCAAGTAACTTAGGATTTTTTTCTATATATCACACTATATCTGTAAAATAAAATCATATCAAAAGCTATCAACAGATGAAGAAGATAATACATCATTTCTAGTGTATGAAAAGACAAATGGCCAGGTAAAGATGTAAGTCTCCATTTGTATGAAAAAAACAGGAGGCTGAAAGAATAGTACAAAAGGATAAGTAAAAATTAAAAAAAAAAATGAACAGTAGTTAGATGGTAAGAGGAATGTGTCCTGAAGTAATCTGAGTTTTAAGATTGAAAGAGTGTATAACATACTCAGTATAATTATTAAAAGTATTCAAAACTTATAATCATTCAGCAGGTGGACTCCTGGTTGCATTAAGACAGTTATAAAGCAGAAGGTACAATAAATTATAACGATGAGATACAGAAAAGAATAGATAATTTGAGACAGATTGAGAAGAGACTATGTCAGTTGCTGGAGTATAATACTCAAAATGACAACTTCTGATATATGAAGCTCTAGGAATGATAGGTCTGGTTAAAAAGTTTTCTTCTAACCTTAAAGGCTGTGAGAAATCTTATAAGGATTTTAATCAGAAGGAGATTTAGCTATGCTTTAGAAAGTGTACTATGGATACAGAGGAAAAGAAATGATGGATTTCCTTTTTGATTGTTTAGAAGGAAGTTTCAATGTAAAGAGGGAGATCATTGTTATACTTTCTTAAAAAAAAATCTAAATTTTCCTAAAAAAGAGTCATAAAATAAAACTGAAAGGAAAAGAAAATTTGTAAACATGAAAGAGTTATGAAGGGTTGGCTTTTAGTTTTTAATGTTTTCAGGTAAATTTCTCAATTTCTTGTTTCTGGAGGAAAGAAGGCTTAATATTTGAACATTCCAGATAGAGTTTAGTTGTTGAGTATTCAAAGACATAATATTGAGTTTTTGGTTAGAAACAAATTTATACTGAAAATGTACAAATAACCAGGAAGATATTATGTGCCACACCTTAGGTATTATAGACAATCTTTTTAATTTTTTTTAACCCTGAAGCAAATGATTTCATAATGTTTTGAAGTTATTTATCTAGATAGCAGAAATTGACACTAACGTTTACATACCTAAATACTGGAGTTAGAATAACTATTTCTTTCTGACTAGCAGTATCACTTTTAAAATCAAACATTTCTATCCAAATTATTACGTTTTATTTATTTATTTATTTATTTTTGATCATTGCCAGGGGATATTGTAAAACTGCTTTCTTGAATCCTCAACTTTTTATAGACAGACATTTTAGGGGTGCATTTTACTTCATATAGGTAGTTCTATGTTTAATCACTGATATATTTTTTTGTTTTGTTTTTGGTAACACTCTCATACCCTCACAGTTTATTTTTATGCTCAAATTGTCTTCAATTTGGCAAGGAACACTCATTCAAGCTGTCACATATGTTCTTTTTCATGGCCTCCTCTTTCATTGAGGATTTCTTTCTTTTCCAGACCAAGAGGCTGTTTGTCTGGCTGCCCCCCAGAGGAGAATGGTATTTAGCAAGCAGGTCTGGAAGGGGAATCTTTGCTTAAAACTTGTTTGAAGTTTTTATCTGTTTCTCACAATATTTCTGTTTTCTCTAAGTTTAGCTTTCCTTGCTTCTTTCCTTCTCTTTCATACTCAAGGCTTTCTCCCAGTGCTTGGACTTCCTTAGCTGGCTCTCCGTACGAGTGAGGCCTTGGATTCCATCAACCTGCGTGTTCCCACTGCACCTGGAAATATCCAGAAAGGTTAGAATCTTTCTGGGTTTCCATCAAAGCAATTGTTTGCCCAATCCTGAGTAGTACACTGATCTGCAATGCCTGCTCCTTGCTCTGTATTTTGTGTGAGTAATGAAGAAGAGGAAAAGGCTTTTTCCTCTTTGCCTCCTAGGTTCTCAACCTGGGGACTTGCAAATTACATTGATGAAAGATAGCCTGAATTCAGCACGTGTCTTCTTAAATGGTTCCTGGCTTCTACTTGAAATCTCCATGAGCCCAATTTCCTTAGTAAAAGTGATTGTTTTAGAAGTCTTGGTTCATGGACAGCTGACTCTGTTGCGTGGACCTGAGGTAAGGCAGAACATCATGGCAGAGGGCAGGGAGAACAAAAGCAATTCAGTTCATGGCAATTGGGAAGCAAGTGGAGAAACTTTTTTTTTTTTTTTTTTGACATTTTGCAACGATAAAAAACATGGAAACAAAATTGAAAACTGAATACAGTCTACAAAGAGGCTATTTATTTATTTATGTTTTTTGGTACTGGAGATTAAACTCAGGGGCACTAGACCACTGAGCCACATCCCCACCCCTATTTTGTGTTTTATGTAGAGACAGGGTCTCACTGAGTTGCTTAGTGCCTCACCATTGCTGAGGCTGGCTTTGAACTCACGATTCTCCTATCTCGGCCTCCCTAAGTGCTGGAATTACAGGCTTGCATCACCGCGCCCGGCTGAGGCAATTTATATTGAAAACCTACATTTCTAGCACTGATTAAGGAATAATAAAATTCATATTTATTTCAAGAATTACAAAATAAAACAACAAAACACTCATCATGTTGACAAAAATTAAAAAGCAGACCAAAATCAAGTGTTAGAATCTAGGAATCTTTATATATCCTTAGGTATGGGCTATAAACGAAAAAGTCATTCTAATGAGTTATATTCTATGAGCAGTTACCATACTCGTAGGAATACTGTCAGGGTAAATTCTCATACAGATCTATATAGGAAACTTTTCATAGCATTGGAAATATTCCTAGAGTGCTGGACCAGAGGCCAGACTCTGGGGATCTCAATAGATCAAGTCTAGCTGCCTACCCAAAATACTAAATGGAAAAGTAATGTTGAAAAGCAGGAAAGGGACATAAGTCAGAACATCTATACCAGGAAGACAGAGAAGACCAGGATTTCCAGTCCTGTCTCTGGGGTACTACCATGAGGTTCCAGATTAAATACACAAAGGGGACCAGAAATATGCACAGTCAAGCTGTCTTGGTCAAACTGTGATCATTATCTCAGCATTGGTCAGGTGGGAACTTGGCTACGATAAGATTGCTATTACCTGGCATGTAGATTTGACTCTCCTGAAGATGTTTAGCTGTTAGACCTGTTGTTTCTGGAATGATTGGAGGTGACTAAGAGCAAATGAGACAGATGCAAAATGGAAGCAGAAAAGCCAAGTTTTTAAAAATCCTTCTTTACATTTACCGGTCTAGGTGAATAATCTAAGTTTTTGGTATAGAAGCATGGAATTGAAGATAACACAGGGTCTATTTCTGGTGCTATTGATAAGGATAGTGCTTTGAATGCCCTTTTTTAAAGTAAATGAGTAGGTATATACAGCATGGAAATATCTTTAAAACATAGTGTTTAGGAAACATAGATAAAGATAGTAAAGTCTGTGGCAAAAATAATATTTATCAAGTTAAGTATACACAAAATAATTCATGCACTACGCTTTGCAGGGACACGGGTTATTTAGGGAAAAAAACTTGCAATTTTGAAGGTATACTCTTTCAAATAGTTTTTGTTCAAATACTTTGTTATAGTTTTCACCATCAGCTAACTTCAGTGAGTATCCATGAACTAGCAATGACTGAGATCATTCCAGGTTAATGTATGTTTACTAAACTATATTTAGCTGTTAAAATAAAATCATTGAGTAAAAAAAAAATACACATGGAAGATTTTAGACTAGTTGTTTATGGAGTTAAAGAGATGAAAGAGGGAATTAAGAAAAAAAATAAAAATTTAATGAGAGAGTCTGATTAACATGAACCTGTAAGTTTGGTTAAAAAATGATAGCAAACACACTGGAGATTTAGATGATCAGCTTTAAGAATTCTCTTTCTCATGTGTGTGTGTACATTTATTCACAAACACAAATAATTTTTTTAAATTATTAAGTAAAAATAAGATTCTGGAGGACATACTTTGTAAAATGAACCTAAGTGATAAGAACAAAAAGGGAAGACTATATAGAGTTCATTACTCAAAGAATTACAATAGAAAATGTTTCTGAGATAGGCTGTCAGAATAAAAGTCCTTTTTTTAAAAAAATATTTTTTTAGTTGTAGATGGACACAATGTCTTTATTTTATTGCTTTGTACGTGGTGCTGAGGATCGAACCCAGTGCCTCACGCATATGAGGCAAGCACTCTACTGCTGAGCTACAACCCCAGCCCCATAAAAGTCCTTTTTAATTGATAACGAGGATTAATGCAAAAACAGACACAGATGTGTTCTCCAGATTTTCTGAATTCAAAGAACATTTTAAGAATAATGAAACATTCTAGAGTTGAAAATAAATTATATCAGCTGTGGGCTTTTCTTCTGTAACATTGGAAACCAGGAGGTGTTTGTCAAACTTGACACAAATATAAGGGTAAAAGATTATGAACTTAAAAACCTATTATGAAAAAAGCAAATGTAGAATGCTTTGGAAATGTACAGATTGAGAATTTTATACTGAATATACATTTGGGGAAAATACTCAAGTACTCCTGTCAAATTACACTTGAAACAAAAATATAGTGAAACAAAATATCCAAATTTCTAAGTGAAACAAAGAACTAGTAATTTTTTAACTGACAAAATGGGAATTCCTTGAAATCATGACCAAAAGAAAGCAGACATAAAGTACACAATATTAGTTACTAAAGAAAAAAATGTATCTGGATCAGTGGCACATGCCCATCCTCATAGCTATTTGAAAGGCTGAGGCTGCAGGATTGTAAGTTTAAGGGCACTCTGGGTAACTTAGACTCTGTCTTCGAGCAAAAAATGCTATAAAAGAAAGAGCTGAGGATGTGGCTCAGTGGTGGAGTGCATGGGTTCATTCCCAATACACTAATGCTGGAGGGGATGATAAATTGGATAGTGGATGTGTTCTTCTTTGCCTCTAAGGAGGTGAGCAGGCACTAAGTCAATGAACCATTTCTCTGCCACATAGTTGAGGAAAGTCCAGAGAGACAAAGGAGCAGAAATGACTTCCCACCATTGCTTCACTTGGAGAATGGCACTTTGCCTGCTACCGTACCTGCAGCTCTCAAGACAGAGCCTACAGTGTGCCCCACTCACCATAATGCTTAGAGATCTCCAGCATCTGGACCTAAAACCTGAAGATCAGACAAAATAAAACCCATCACACTGGAAGGGGATAGAAAAAGCCCATAACAGAGCATTCCTACTGAAAGGGAAATAGGAATTAAACCTAAAAATGCAAAACAATTGAAACACGAAAAAATAGTTCTTAGAAGTAGCAAACATAATTTTCATATTAATAACAACAAAAAACCCCCACACTGTTGAGGCCTAAATTAGTGGCCTAGAAAATCAGATGAACAGTGTATTTCAAAGCTTAATGTTAAATGTACAAAGTGTGGATATTCCAAGAGAGAAACATGCAGAGGAGGAACCTGGAACCTCTATGATATAAATGCTAGGAATTTCAGAAAAGGAAAAAGAACTTGGAGAGGGAAGCTATGAATAAAGCAAACATCAGGAGGAGATTCTATTGAAATAAAAAGATATTTAAGCCAGCCTATTGACGATTGTTCTTAAGAAAATTAGGGAGGAAAGCCATGTTCCAGAAATGTCCTTTTAAATCTCATTTAAAAAATAAAATTACCTAAATGAATCAAAAGAGTGCTGTGTTCATTAATTAGAAAACTCAATATTTTTAAGATGTCAATTTTCCCCAAATTGAGCTGTAGAAGAAGTGGAGTCTGAATCAAAATTGCATAATGTTTTAGAAGAAATTGGAAAACAAATTCAAAATTTACATAAAAATTAAGAAGAAACTAGAGCAACAAAACAACTTTGAAAAAGAACAAACCTGGACAATTAACTGCACTTTAAATCAAGAATTACGAAACACCTACAGGAATCAAGACACTGTAATACAATATTGTAATAAGTATAACAGAGAGATCAATGCAAAATAATAGAACCTCCAGAAGAAGGACCACACAGACAAAGGGCAACTGGTTTTCATCAAAGGTATAAAACAGGTAGAAAATAGTTTCTTTTAGAGATATAGTACTGGAACAATTTGAAATCTATATATACATTTAAAAACAAACAAAATAAAAATAAAAACTTTTTTCAAACACCATATATACCCATGTGCAAAATATTGACTCAAAACATCATACATCTGAATATAAAACCTAACATGATAAAAATTCTAAAATAATACACTGGATAAAATATAAACTTGGTTTACATGGAAATTTCTTAGATATGAGACCCCAAATGCATGATCTATAAAATCATGACTTGATAAATGAGACTTTATTAAAATTAAAAACTTCTGCTCTTCAAAGAGCTTTGTTAAGAAAATGAAAAGCCGAAGAATATTTGGAAGACTATTTGCAAATCACATAGCTCTTAAAGATCTTGTGTCAGGAATATATAAAGAACTGTCCAAGCTGTAAAAAGAACAAACAGCACAGTTTAAAGACAACAGGTAGAGTTTTGACACCAAAAAATATAAAAGCAGCTATAGAAGGTAAATAAGCATACGGAAAATTGTTCAGTATTATTAGTCATTAGGAAACACAATTAAATCCACAAAAATGCAACTACTCACCTATTAGAATGACTATAATTAAATAGATTGTACAGGGATGGGTACTCAGTGGTAGAGTGCTTGCCTAGCATTGCATGGTGTCCTAGGTTCTATCTCCAGTATGGCAAGAAAAAAAAAATAGTTTGTACTTAGATAGGAACTAAGTGATACAGAGAAAGAAAGATATACTGAGTGTCAAAAGAAAAGTACCTATAAACCATTGGAATGAAGGAAATGCTCATTAAAGTTTGGAATGAAAAACATGCAACTGTGCAACAAAGCCAATGCTGTTGGCCCTTGGCCTTGTCTGCACAGAAAAACATGCTGAGGGCAATGTGCAAACTTTAGAAGAACTGAAAGGAAATCATGTAACTCCTCTCTGACGTCACCCCTAGCTCAGCCCCTAACTACTGCTCTTTAAAAATATTAATGCTTGAGACCAAGGGGTTGCTGCCTACATTCTCCCTTGAATATGTGTCTGCTTTCATAAATAAATGCCTGTGCCTTTACTGACAGGTGCTGAAATTCTATTCCCTTGGGTATGTCAAAGTTCCCCACTTGTATTGAGCTGAGGTCCCCTCTCTGGGACCTCTTCTGATGAGAGTATCCTGCAGAAATGGATGGTCATAAACTGCTGGTGGTGATATAAAATGGTCCAGCCACTGTGGAAAAAGAGAAGCATGCCCACTCCAAATACTCCAGTCAAGAAGCAACAGCTCACTACTGCTTATGTTGTGTTGATAAGAACAGATGATATGAATTGCCCTTCTAAGGCAATTCCCTTCTAAGGCAGAAGAGGAGACACTCAATGTCATGATTGCATAAGTGTGCAGTAAACAGGTCAACACTTGCAATACCCTGATAATAGGGGCCTCCTTAAATTTTGCATCTAAGCTGGGTGCAATGGCACATGCCTGTAATTCTAGCCACTTGGGAGGCTGAAGCAGGAGAATCACAGGTTCAAGGTCAGCCTCAGCAACTTGGCAAGGCCCTAAACAACTTAGCAAAATCCTGTCCTAAAAGTAAAAGGACTGGGAATGTAGCTCAGTGGTAAATCTCTCTTGAGTTTAATCTAGTAGCCCTCTCTCACAAAAAATACCCTAAAGGCCCACATTTGCCTTACCCTAGTAAGAAGCACAGGCCATCTGTGAATGCAAGAGGAGTTGGGAAATATCTACCAATTAGACAACTCTCAGGGACAGTGCCTCACTCTGAAAAGAAGAGTATAAATTTTGGAACAGGTTACTGTCTCTTTTTTTTCTCTAAAAGTTTGAAAAATCTTTGAAGAAGTGTATATTAGGGTACTCTAGAGAAGCAGAATAAATAAGATTTATATCTCTATTTATATACATATATCTGTCTCCTAAAGGATGTATTAGTCATAGTCTTATCCCCAGAACCCAATATAATGATCTTTGAAAGAAAAAGAAACATATTTATAGGAGAAAGATAGTGAATGAGAATAGTAGATGGGAAGACTTTTGCTCTTTCATAAACATCAATAAACATTAATATATATTAAAATTATTAATGATAAACAATTCAATGTACAGAAACAGTATATCAAAATTATTTTACTTATAAAAATTCTGACAGGAAGAAAAGCTAATATTTTTATCATTTTGCATATAGGAAAATTGAGATCTAGTGATAGATAGTTGTTCTTTTGTCAGAATATGATTAATTTAAATCCCTTTGATCTGTTATCTCTTTATAGTTACATTTTTGAACAACTATAGTAATTTCTTTTTTGTTTACATGCCATTATAGTGAAAGAGAGCCTTATTTTTGACTAAATATTATCTTTTATAATCTGAAAATGCATTAGGTTATAAAGTATTTTGAAGATATTATTCTTTATCATAAAATAAGTTTCATTATAATAAAACACTTCAATAATAGTCATTTATTTTTTATCATCATCACATTAGGATATCTTCTGGTACTAAATTGCTTCAATTTTTCACAAATGCTAATTTTAGAAGAGTCTAATTTTACTTACTTGGTTATGAAAAATATAGATAATTACATATAACAACATTTACATAACATTTATATCAGTTCACTATTTAAATAATCAGTTTCTTTTAGCATTCTATATATTCCAAAACATTATTAATCTAAAAGTAAATGACAGGATCCTTGATGTTCTAGTCAAATCTATTCCATTTGCTCTATACTATAGATGACTATGAGAATCCCAAGCCTGACATATATCAGAACATGCCTATGCTTCCTTTATTCATATCAGTTTTACAAAAGGCTTTCATTTGTTTTATTTATGCTTATTTTCTATGTGTTTAGGATAACAGGCCTACTGGGAAAATGTGTTATTTCCTAGTGGGTCTATTATCTATTACATTATGAAAAATATATAATATGGGCCGCATTATTAGAAATACACATTTTACATCATCTATGGCTTGGGTCTGCAAATAAAGCTGCAATGGATTAAATATTTTCCTCCCTGAAATTCATATATTGAAATTTTATTATCCAAGGTGATAGTGTTAGGAGGTAGGACCTCTGAGAGGTGATGAGGTTTAAGTCCCCATGAATAGAATTAGTGCCTTTCATAAAAGCAACCTCAGAGAGATTCACTGCCACTTCCACCGTGTAAGGATACAAAGAAAAGATGACCATATATAAACAGGAAGAAGACCTTAACCAGACATTGAATCTGCCAGACACTTTGATCTTGGATTTCCTAGCTTCCAGAACTCTAAGAAATAAGTTTGTGTTGTTCAAGCCTCCGAATCTATGGTAATTTGTTATAGCAGCCCAGATGTACTAAGACTGGATCTTTTCATCCAAAATCTTTTAGCAGTAATTTGAAATCATTCTTTGACTAGTAACTTCCAAACACTATGGGGAATTTAATTGTTATTATCTTCTCTGGTAATTTACTCACCAGTGGGAGACATTCTTTTAAGAATCTTGATTGAAACCCTGCCTATTTTCTTAGCTGGAATCTAGTAAGTAAGATGTGTTTGTGGAGCATCTTAAGAAAAGACCAACAGGGATGCCATTTTAGAAAACAGTTGGTAAAGGAAGTGATTTCTGAACATTTAATTGTAGGCTACCTACTTCGCTATATAAATGATGTTTTATGATTGACCTGCTGAAGTGTGGGTTAGGAAATTCTCAAATATATACATTATCTTTAATACATTTTCCTCTACAAAAGACATTTTGTAGAGATATTTGTAATTACTACACATTAAAAGTGATAATTTGTGTGCTTGTCTGTACACACACATATACAATATATAATTACATAATAGACTTCTAGTTGTGTGTATACACACACACATATTTATACACACACATTTATAAGGAAAGATATTTTAGTAATATACAAATATGTAAGAGATAAAAATACAATGCCTCTAAGAAGGTTTAATTCAAATAACATAACATACGTATAATTAAATGGTTAATAACAGTATAAGTTAGCCTAGGATAGGTAAGTACCAAATTAGTTACATGGACACAAGTTGTATAAAGAAATTTAAAAAGACAGAGTTTACTGGGTCTGGTGGTGCTTGCCTATAATCCCAGTTACTTGGCAGCCTGAGTTCTAGGCCAACCAGGTCAATTTAGTGAACCCCTGTCTCAAAATTTAAAAAAATAAAAACAACAACAACAAAAACGAAAGGAGTTTGGGGTGTAGCTCATTGTTAGAGAGCTTACCTTGCATGTGTGAGATGTGCAAGGTCCTGGGTCCCATTCGCAGTAACACACACACACACACACACACACACACACACACACACAGAGTCCCTGTAGGGTGGAACAGTTAAATGGAGGCTGGATTAAACCTGAAGAGATTTGAGCATGAGAAAGGAAGAAGCAACATAATGACCTCAGAGTCAGAAATAGGATAAGAATGCCAGAGACAACTTCCAGAAATAGGAGTGAAGTCGTGAGGCTAGAGAGATTGGCATAGTTGTCTAGGTGACCTGTGGACTCACTGGGTTCTGGTAGTGGTATATGAATTTGAATGTTAGAAGACTGCAACATTCCTCACATTCATGGTTCTTTAAACACATCCCCCTGGCAACATAAAAGCCAGCCATGGACCATAGCTCCTATTTCAGAATTTTCTCCTGTGCACTAATAGGGGTTATTTTTCAGTGGTTTTCCTAGCCCTTAAGTTTTGCTCTGCCCTAGATCTGGCATCCTTTCCTAGCTCGTGCTACTCTTGATGACTGACTTTGACACTTTTTCTACTTATCCATGTTTTCCTCCTGCATGGTCTGTGTACAGGGAAAGCTTTCTCTTCCTTGGTTCATGGATATCTCACCACTGTCTGCATGGGAGGGGAATCTATGTATCAGACATATAAATTATTGTCTGTGTATTCCTCTTATGTGTCTATAACTATAAATAAACGAGTCAGAAAATGGTATTCACCTTATTTCACCTTTATTTTTGTGTTTATTTTAAAAGACAAAAGAGAAAGCACACATCTGGGCATGGTGGTGCATGTCTGTAATCCCAGCTACTTAGAAAATTGAGGCAGGAGGATCACAAGTTTGAGGTTACTCTGAGCAACCTAGTGGCAATGTAGCTCAGTGGCATAGTGCCACTGGAACCACACCAAAAAAAGAAAAAGAAGAAGAATATTTTGTCATTTTAATGCCAGCCCTCTGGTATCCTCTGCTCATAGTTAATTTTTCATTTTCTGATCTTTTGCTAAAGTATACTGCTGACAAGTCTACCTACTCACTACTGCTCATGTTCTCTGCCTGCTCCCATTCCAAGCCATTTCGCAAATCATCATTTTTCTCCAAATAGCTTCCTCAATCTTCTTTCCAAAAATATGTCACTAGCTTCTCCAAGAACTTTCTTCTTTCTTTTCTTTCTGACAGTTTGTAAAAATCATTCCAAAAAAGTTTGCCTAATACCCCAGTTATTCCAGAAAACACTTTTATTGATTCTGTGCCAAATTCCCAGTGTGTCTTCTCCTCTGCCCTCTTCTTGTTGAAAGTTTATCCATTTATCCGGCGTCAGTCCCAGCTGACTTCTGTCTTCATGGACCTGACCACCCCAGCCTGAATGGATATTCCCTTTCTGACCTCCTATAAGATTTATTGGCTGAATAATTCATCCAGCCCTGAATCATATTCTGCTTTGTGACATCTTTTATAATTGTCTCATGCTCTTATTTAAGCATTTTTTCTCTCTTCACATGATTATGAATTCTCTTTCCTCCCAAAACACCCTTGTATTTTATATTCTCCACAATTCCTAGTTCACAGTATTAGAATGTAGACATTGACTGAATACCTATTGATTTGAGTTGACTTTTATCTTATTAAAACTTGTACAAAGTGATTCCTATCATTTTGCACATTTGCTTTTCATTTTACATAAATATGTGGGTGATTCATTTCATTCTCAAAGAACTGTTTCATTTTGGAATCTATTCCATTCATGAGTACCTTGGTTCTGAGTAGTTGTCTGGAGGATGTGAAAACAGGGTCCAAACATTAATGATAGTGAAGTTTCTATTCATAGTTAGATATTGGAGCAAGGTAAAGAGAGGCAAGAAGATAGTGATGAGTCATATGATTAATAATTGAAAAGCAAATCCCCTTGAAAGAGATGTAATTACAAAAAAAATTCCAACAGAAATTTAGAAGTATTTATGATTATAAAAATAAAGATTGTAATGTTCAAAGATGTACAGTTGCTGTAACAGTTAATAATATGTATGAAGAACAAAATACACACTTGATATTTAGATTTCTTTCTTCATATTCTATAAGGGTGGTCAGTCATGGAAGTGTTGTAGACATGGTATATATCAAATCTAGCAAAACCCTCTTGAGGATCAGGTTGAGATAAATGGAGAGAATGGCAGCACAGTTAGGTAATTTTGTACTAGGCAACAAACTATACCCAAGCACTTATTAATAAATCAGTGCCAGCCCTGATGGAGGATTCTGGAAACTTTATATAAGTCTCCTTCATACTATTTGCACTGGTCAACATTTATTTGGTGACTTAGTCTCTGACAGAATGTTTACTGGTTACCCAGAAGCAAGGAGAGATTGAAAATACAGGTTGAACTGATAGCACTTGGTGCCTAATTTTTACAGAAACAAAAATAAAATAAGATTATAGATATAAAACCCTGCATTTATTTCTCCAGCATGAATTGCAGAAAGATAGGCCTGAGAAGGGAGGGAAGAGTGGAGCTAAATATAAACTGGGTATGCAGCTACGGTTGACTGAAATTCTTTTTTTAATTTTTTAAAATTCCTTTTAGAAGTTCTATAAAAAAATGGACTATTACCTTGAGATATGGGTGCTACATTAAATATTGCTTTGTTTAGTTTTGTTTAAATTTGAATTTATTTATGGAAAAGCCACTAGAATATTGAGGGAACTTAAAACTGGCCAAATGGGAGATAAGGAAGTTGGGTTATAGGTTCTAGGTTCAAAAGGGTAATAATTTGGAGGCTCACACTAGCTGCATTCAGTCAGATACTTAAAAAATTGCCACAGAGAAGAGGGATTGCATTCATTGTGGGACATTGCTGCAGGGCAGAGCAGAAATCAATGAACAGAAGTTCCGAGGAGATGGATTTTGGCTAAATATAAGGAAGAATTAGCATCAAAATCAGATGAGCTGGCTACTGTTAGTTTTTACATGAATTGAGAAACATCATCTGGGGAATCCATTTTTTTAAAAGAATTAAATGATCCTTCCATTCACTTCCATAATTCTAAAACCATTTTGATTTTCAAATGCATGTTGAATGATGTCAACTCTTTTTTTTTTATATCTTTATTTTATTTATTTATTTTTATGTGGTGCTGAGGATTGAACCCAGTGCCTCATGCATACGAGGCAAGTGCTCTACCACTGAGCCACAACCCAGCCCAATGTCAACTCTTAATTATAAGTTTTACTGCATGAAAACACAGAAAGCCAGTCACATACCTAGAGAGGGTTTTCTTCCTTGGTGTTATGTTTTTCTACAGAATATATAAGAAATGTATGTAATTTGGGATTTTTATTTAAAATTTATGCTATTTTTTTTCTGAAATACAAGTGCTTTTAATATTTATAATTACCTATTGAAATACAGAGAGAGACTAGAAAAGTAAGATAATGTCTCTGAATATTGTCCTATGGAAAATTTTCTGTTCAGCTATAAGGCTCTGGTTCCCTAGTCATCCAGTGGCACCTTAATTTCAAATATTTCTGAATCCTGGTCTCTTGAATGTTGATGTCCTGCTAACTGCTACTATTTCTTATAGTAGCATGGGCTTATTACCTCATAATTTTATTTTCATTGTAATGACTTTGGATTTTCCTTTCTAAATAATATATATATAGACTGCAATTCTTCTTTTTAATTTTTTAAAATTCTTTTTAGAAGTTCTGTATAAAATTGACTATTACCTTGAGATATGGGTGCTGCATTAAACATTGTTCAGTTTTATCTAAATTTGAATTTATTAAAAAAGAATTTCAGTCTATATATATATTTAGATACAGGTTAATGTATATACATACACACATGTATATACATATATATATTTAAGAAAAAATAATCATTAGTTTTTTATATTCCATGTAAGCATAGTTAATATTATATTTTATGTACATGTACATACATGAAATATTTTAAAAAACTACCTTACTGATTAAAATTTAAATATTACTGCAAAATAAATACCCCCTAAATGAGTAGCTTAAAACGACGACTACTTAATATTTCTCATGCTTTGACCAGTTGTCCAGGCTGTCCTGACAACCTGGGTTGGTCTAAAAGACTCCCTGTGTGTCCTTGATCAGTGGGCAATTAGCTAGGCAGCTTTGTTGATACTGGCTGAGCTGGATGACATGTTAGGTGTCTCACTTGAGCAACTGGGCAGATTAATTCTTTTTCAGGTGACCTTTCATTTTTAACAGTCTGACTTGGGCTTATTTTCACAGAAGGATCAGAGTTACAATAAAGACAGGAGAAGGGTGGAATGCTGCTCACAGTTTAGCTCAAGCATGCTGCTGCTGCCTTTGCATTGCATTGTCTATAGCATGTAAAAAGGCTAGTCCTTGTCCAAGGGTCTAGGGGTTCACCTATTTATTGATGGGTAGAGCAGCAAAGTCAAGGTATAAAGAGTGTTGTTACACAAGGGCTGGAAACTTTGGGCTACTTTTGTAAGTAATCTACAATATATATCCCTTGTAAGTATACTAAGAATTGAGAAATAATAACTTAATTCTTTTTGTGTAACTGTTTTGTTGTTGGGATCCAACTCAGTATCTTGCACATACTCAGAACATGCTAAGCAAGCACATGCCACTGAGCTATACCCCAGCATGAATTTCATTCTTAGGCAGCATATGGTAGTGCACTCCTGTAGTCCTAGCTACTCGGAAGGCTAAGGCAGAAGAATGGCAAGTTCATGGCTGGCCTGGGTAACTTATCAAAGCCCTGTCTCAAAAATAAAATAGAAAGGGCTGGGGATGTGCCTCAGTGTCATATAACATTTGCCTAGCATGTGTGAGGCCATGGGTTCAATCCTTAGCACCACAAAACACATACATACACACATTTATTCTCATATTCTTTCTCTCCCTCTCTCATTTCTTAAAGAAGTAGAAAGAATGATGAATGCCTAAATTGAATCAAACCCAAACTTTTCAACATATAGTTTGTTAGAAAAAGTTATGTAGGAATTTTGAAGTTCTTCCCTATAGCTGGGATTACAGTCCTGTGATACTGGGCTCAGAGTTCAGATGGCCTCTTGATGCATTTGAGACTCATTAAGCACAAGATGTGTGAGGCTGTGAGGCTGCTGTTGACACACAGCACTGCATACAGTTGTGCAGTAAACATTTTTACAAACAGGAGTACATTCTATAATAATAACAATCAAAAGTATATTATAGTATATACTAAACTAAATGAAAGTCATGTATTATTATTAGCAAGCATTATATATTATACATAATTGTATGCTGTACTTTTGTTCAACTGGCTGTGTAGTAGGTTTGTTCACACCACCATTACCACAGACATGTGAGTGATGTGTTGGGCTATGATGTTAAGTCAGCCATGACGTCACTATGTGATTAGAATTTTCCCAATTCATCATAATCCTCTAAGACCATTTTGTATACGTGGTCCATTGTTGATTGAAGCATTGCTATGCAGCACATGAATGCATAACCTCTTTTGTCAGATTCTGGTAGTTAATCAAGGTAACAAATGAATTGTACTTTGCATACAGTTGTGCAATGGATTTCATCTTTCTTCTTTCTCTTTAGAGTGTCCTTTTTCTCATTTTCATTTTAATATTTCTCTCTTCCTTTAGATTTCAATATTTTTGAATGACTAAAGTGGCTAAAGAGAGATTAAAATACAAGTAGAGGATTGTGAAATTGAGTGAATGATTCTTTTTCCTGAAGTAATATTTTGAAGGATGGAAAGTTATTTGTCTTGATCTGAGCTCCTTGGAAAGTGACTCCTCCACTATAGGCTTCTGTTCTGATGCTTTCTTAAGGTATATGATTGGGGAAGCAGGGATGAATGGCAGGGGAACCAGTTGTAGGTGTGCTACTGAGTTGGCTGCCATTGTTTTCTGGTCCATAGGTTAAGGCTGGTAGGAGTGAGCAAGGGAGAAGGGTTTGCTTGTCAGTTTCTGCTATAGGATTTACTCCTTGGTAAATGCACACCTCTCCTTGCATAGCAGACATGTATACGTGGGAATCTCATGGCCTCCAAGGCTGAGCACCAACAACTCAGGGCTCAAAACCAGAGGTGAGAGGCTTGGCCTGTGGTAGGTGCTCTTAGGTTGTGCCTGCATAAAGGTAGTCAGAAGCCAGGCCAAAAGAGACTGTCTCATCTGCACCTTAGATTGGAACAAAGTCAAAGGAACCAAGAGGACCTAGATCATCACGTCACATACTTAGAGAGGATTAAACATTTAGGATAATATCTCTAAAAAGAACTTTAAGGCTATTCAGTTCCAGAAGTGGAAAGGAAATGATTAATTATGGAAAGATGGAAAATAGAGGATTTTCTGGATACTAGGTAAAAACTTTTAAAAACGAGACACCAATAACTATTTAAAATGGATGCCAAAAGTGATAAGAAAGTGGAAAAACTAAAACCACTTTGCATGTAGGGAAGCAAAACATCTTGGAAGAGGTGAAAAATTTGACATAAATCTGAAAAATAATACAAAATTAAATATACATAACCTTCTCAGCTAAAATTAATGAGGGATATAACTGCAACTAATATCTGAAGGGTGTTAACAGGAAGGAGGGAGCATAATTATTTAGCACCATACCAGTAAACATAATTAGGAATAATGGTATGCAATTAAGAAAAGAAAAATTTAGTCACAACATCACGAAAGTTCCTCTGTGCTAGTGACATGTATTAAACTATGGCATCATTTTCCAAAGCAATTGGGAGAAGTCCTTATCCCTGAAGCACGCAAAATAAATGAAACTAGGCTGCAAAAATAACACCTCATAGTGCCACTTAAGAAATAAAAAGAGGCTGTAGAATTCTGAATAGATTTCTTTCACTGACTTTTATGTTTCTTTGAATCAAGTTCTTGGAGAACAGAATAATGTACCAGGATCTCAACTGTTAACTCATGTTATTATTTGCTGTGCATGATCCTACTGTTTTGTGTACTTAGGAAAACCAAAGCCTTTGTGGAACTGTAGATCACAACACCGTATCCATCCTAGTCCAAGGCTTTGACTAGGTGGAATAGTCTTTTGTACTTCTTAGGTGAATACTGAAAATGGAAATGGCGCTTCTAGGGCAATTAGGGTCTTTAGTATTCTTTTCTTCCTTCTGAAACATTCTGGTGAACTCCTTTTAAAAATAGATGGGGATTAAGTAGTGATCTGTTGCTGGATAAGAGAAGGGCAAATGAGGGTGACTGCTGGCATCAGGATTCCAAAGTGGTTACTGCAAAAGTGGCAAAAGAACATAGGAATCAAAGGCCTATTAGTGAGACCTCAGGTTGTTAAATGGAGAAATAATGGTAAAGAGAAAAGGGTAAAGGAAATTGAATGGTAATTTTTTACAGTCTACTCTTAAAAATGCCAATGCTCCAATTCAGTCTTGATGCTTTAATAACTCATAAGACATTTAGGCTTTTTCAGCAAGCATGCACATTTAAGGAACAGCAGTTGGCTGTAATGTAAATATTCTTTGACTGATTAGTATGAAAATGGCCCTTCCTCCCTCCTTCCCTTTGAGATGCTGACAAGAAAGTGACCTGATAGATGCATGAATTATGTATTTGCAGAAGACAGAGCTGCTAAAATTTGAAGAAGTGAATACTTATTTTATATTGTTTTGTGCTTTCCCTACAGTGGATATCTACTTAAATCGGTTGTGGTTAATTTATGAGGGCTGCCATCTCTGTGTTTAATCTTCAGGGTGCAGAAATTTGTTCTTCTCACCTTTATTTCCAGATATATTTGCATATTTCTGGAAAGCTGGCTGATCTGTACCTCTTCATAAGAATGAAGAGCAATTAGAACTATTAGGATTTGAGTAAAACAAAAAAAGGTATATATTCTACTCAGTCTATCCCATCTAGAAGGCCAAAGTATTTAAATTTCCTATCTGACATTTATTTACATCTTTACATTACTTTGGTAAAGACAAAATTTACTAGTGTACCTTTTTAATGTCCAGATATTTGTGACTGGTAATAGTATGCACCTCATGGATTCTTGGAAGAATTAAATGGAATGATTTAATGCCTACAAAGTGTTTAGCATAGTGCCTGGTGACATAGAAGGACTTAATATACACTAGTCATTTTATTCTTGTTATGAAGGTGTTTTCCTGATTATGACCATGACTATTACCATTACATTCGCAAAAGACCTATTTCACCATGTTTTAATACAGAAGCAATCTTTGACTTTCGAGTGTCTAGCAAAAATTAGGACCCCGAGAAAAAGAGAACAAGGCAGAACATTTTTCATGAAGATGAAGAAAACCAGTCTGGTTGACTTTGGAGACTGTTTTTTCCCACTTTGCTAGGTTAGTTGGCAACTGACTCAGCAAGATGAATGAACTCAACAAAATCTAGGTTAATTCTAGGATTGTAGGCTAATTATTGGATTTTAGGCCTTTGCCTTTCAAACAAGTTCATTTTCTATTGCTGCTTTGTAGTGTAAATATTACAGCATCTTCCTCCCCATCACGCATACCTATTTTTGTAAATATACAGAATGTTATAGGTCTGGGACCAAACTTCACAGGATGATTGGTTGTGGTGTTTGCAGACCATATGTTCTCAGCCTAGGGTATAGGATAATGAGAGTGTAGGGGACAACACATGTTTCACTCATTTCCTACTTTTAAGTTTTGCCCCAATAAACCCTGTTAGTGTGTACCACATGTAGTATCTCCATAGATGCACTGTAGAATGGAATAGGGTAGACATATACCTCATTAAAGAACAAAGAGGTTTTGGGTAACTTGAGCATATTATATGATGTAGAAAGTAAACACAGGCTATAGAAAGCCTTCAGAAAATGGAAGTTATTAACACAGCATAGAGTTTACTTTTACCTTGCCCTTGTTATAAGCAACATCATGTTGATACAATAGCATTTTCCAAGAAAAATCAAGGTATAAATTCTTAATTGTTTCTCTTTTTCTATAATCTCTGTGTCTTGATGCAGACTTCTATTTTCCCTCCCCTTTACTTTGACTGCATTAAATAGTTGAATTGGTTGTGATGAAAATGTTCTTATGGTCATTTAAAATCACACACACATAGACACATTTTTACTCTTATCTATTTCTAATTAGAAATTAATTATCTACCTCTAATTAGAAATGGATGAGACACTATTAAATGAAAATTTAAATAAATAAGAAATTGGAAAATTCCAAGAGTTCCCCCTCGCCTTGAAAAAATTGTTTTAAAAAATCCAAATACACCAAAGGAATCAAAATGATCTAAGATGCATTAAAGAAAATGTATTTGAGAGAATGAAGAAATCCTTATTTCAAAATAATGACTAAAATAGAAAATATGAGAGAAATAAAATCATTCCTATCTGACATTGAAGAATGCCCCATCTCTTAACAGAAAGTATTAAAAATAAGTAGGTCATAAAGATGAGAATGTAAACTGCTATGATATTGGCTCCTTATCTTTAAATGAAATTCTAATTTGACTCAAGCACGAGGAAAGGGAATGAATATGGTATGTTTTCCCATGTGAGCTGTCAAAATGATAAAACTGAATATGCTCTAAATCAGCTTTTCCATGGACAGCTGGTTCATCATCATTAGTATGTATATCCTTATTAATATCTAGGCCACTCAATGCTGTGAGAGCTAGATTTCTGTTCTTTGAAATTTAGCCCTACCCCAATCAATTGCAAAGATCTATACACAAATATGATGCTGTAATGAACAAAGAAATACCACTCTTTGTTCTCACTGCTTCTACAAAGGAAAATATTTTGCTACGCCATTCTGCTTTTTTTAAAAAAAATACTAGAGATTTTTTTAATCATATAGAATATGCCCTTCTATTTAGATGCTTGCATGCCTGTATTATTATTTCCTAGCTTCCTAAGGACCTCCACATGCTGAGTGACTTGGAATGCTTTCTTAGCTGGCTGAAGTGGCCTGCCAGGGAGCATAAGTCCCTTAATGATCAAATGAGCTGGATTAAAATAGTTGGCCATAGGATATGAGCCCTGTTCTTTAGTCATATTTCTTGTTATCATTACCAGTCTATATTTGGATCTACCAAAGTCAAGCTTAACTGATCAATTCTAGCATGTATTTTCAATGTGTAAATTGAGGCAAAGACAATTAAGTGAATTAGCAAAGGACACCAACAGAGACAGGCCAACATTTTAGATCAAAAGCCCAGGACTCTGTTTTAGTACCAGCTGCTTTTATGAATGTGACAAATTTCTTCATGGCTCTTTCTCCAAGCCTACATGAGTTTCCCAATGTTGATATAGAGTGTCTAGTAACTGAATATGCAGTGGTTTAGGAACTATAGAAGTTCCTACCTTCCCTTCTTCTTTCCTCTTTAATGTTTTCCTCCCTCAACTATGTGGTCATGGAGGCCATTGTAGTAATAGACTAGCTCAGGAGTTCACTCTTCTGTTAACTGTAAAATCAGTGGGATTTTTCTCATCCATATACTTTTGTTTCTGCCTGGTTTCCCATACTTGGGTCACAAAAGCAGCTTACTGTTCAATTCTTCAAAATCTCCCAATTCAAGGAGGACCAGTAGAGTAGAGAAAGGGGACCAAGGGACAGGAAAGGGGAGGTGCTAGGGAATGAAAAGAACAAAATTTTGTCATGTGCATGTGCAGATATGTCCCAGTGAATCCCACTATCATAATTATAATGCACCAGTATAAAATTAATTTTAAAGAGTCCCTTAGTTCTGGATCTGCTCCTTTGCACTCTGCTGTCATGCCAGCAGTCCCTTCTGAGCCAGTCTCTTTATTGTAGCATGTAGACATGAGGAGCAAGGAGTAATCCAGACACGCAAGGTTTTTCTGGCCCTTTCTACCTATCTCTCAAAGTAAGTATTGGTCTACATTCAAAGTCAATGTTTTGTCATGGTACATCAGTGCTCTCCTGCCTTGTAGCTTGGTAAATCTGTTTTCTTATAGACCTTCACTTGCCATTTCCAATTATCTTAACAACTATATCTGTGTATTTAGGATTTTGTTATTGGAGCACCCCAATTCAAGTTTCTTATTAATGCACTGCTTGTAGCCCTTCAATATTTCAAATAACTTAAACACAAATGTTATTTCTCCCCTAATAATCAAAACATGTTGATTGAGGGTGACATATGTAGCATAAGACAAGTAAAATGGGCAAGAAAGACTATTCAGAACTTTTGAGAAATAGATGAGATTGAACCTAAATCCTTTGAAACAAATGGTGGGAGGTTTTCCTTTCCTTTTCTTTTCTTTTCTTGTTTTTAAATTTTAAATGCTGGTATAAACTAGCAGAAAAGTGCTGGTGTTTGCTAGGGAGGAGGGTAGTTAGTAATATGTGTTCAGCATGTTAAGATTTTTCCTGTGTTTTCAAATACTGTTCTTTGTGATTAGGTATCTGTCTGTGTTCGCTAATTGGCTACCCATTAAAGTTAGGCTTATACAAGCTTCCACATCCCAGAGAGACTGGGAGACCGCAGTGCTATCTCTTTCTATCTCTCTATTTCAAAGAGAAGGTTTTCAAGTCCTGAGGAAGAGATTTTCTAGGCCAGAAAACTGGCAAGAGGCTGAGAGAAGATTTACATATATTTCAAAAAGGCAGAGAAAATTAATAATTGAAAGTTTTCTAAAGCAAATGCTCTAAGAAGGAGGTCAGAGATTATAGTCAGGAAAAAAACTCTGAAGTTTAGTCTAGGGAAACACTGACTGTCTTGGACAGGATAGAAAGAAGGGTGCTTTCTAGAAAGTCATTCAGGATTCAGGCTGATGGAATCTATGCTATATTTAACATAGGCTTGTCAAGCCAAGCTCCATCACCATCTGAAAGGGAAAGAGCAGAGAGAGGAATGCATTCAAGTGTTTATTGGCTAAAACCAGCAATGGTGTACATAACTTTCATTCATGATCCATTTGCAGGAGTGTGGTAGACAAGACTTTTCTGTTTTCAAGGGCAGCCTATGGTTGAGGCCTTGTTCTCATCTGAGGGAGGAGAGAACATGGAATTTGGTGAATTGCTAGAAGTTTCTGCCACAATTTAGTGACTGCCTGACTCTGCATTAAATCAACTAAATATATAATGATATTGAAGTACTGTAGCAGCAACCTGAGAAAGCACATATTAATCTCATTATATGAAGCAATACTAGAATTCAGAGTAAATTGCTCAAGGTTCACTTGTGTAAAACATTTATGGCTATGTCCATGATATTCATTTTTTTTCCTTTTGGTAGGGGGAATTGAACTCAGGGGTACTCGACCACTGAGCTACATCCCCAGCCCTATTTTGTGTTTTATATAGAGACAGAGTCTCACTGAGTTGCTTAGCACCTCGCCATTGCTGAGGCTGGCTTTGAACTTGCAATCCTCCTGCCTCAGCCTCCCAAGCCGCTGGGATTATAGGCATGTGCCACTGTGCTTGGCTAGTCATTCTTATACTATAGACAAATAAACACATATGCACATATACATATGTATACACACACACATGTTCAAATAGATACATATACATGTGCATAACCACACATGCAAACACATAGATACAATACATACATACAAATGCACATGCACACACACATGCACACATATATGTGAATTCATAAGCAGACATGTGCACATGCACACATAGAACAGAATTACACAGATACATGAATATCCCCCATACCCACAGTCATGCAAACTCATACACATACAGATACACATTAGACACTTTATTACCTCCTCTGTGTTTGATCAATTTAGTTAAATAGTATTTTGTTCTTCAGCCTCTCAATGTGATCTCAATTGAAATATTATGAACTATTGTCATCAACACATATATGTACACATACATATATACACATATATAAATAGGAATATGCAAACACAGACATATACATGCGTACACACAAAGAATATATGTATATATACCCCTCCACAAAAATGTGTATATCAAACACATAGGTATACACATGCATACTACACAAATGCAAATCTAAATTATAAATATAAAAGCACAGATATGGATGCATACATATACACTTGAATATACATACACATGCACACATAAATATACGTACATGCACACTAATACACATAAGCACAAAAACACATGCATATACAAACACGTACACACACTTGCACATAAAATTGCTAACAAATATATATACACATACACATGAATACTCCCACAAACACATGCAGGCAAAAGCATATATATACACATACACAACATGCACACACATACATTCATACCCAGAAACACACATACATATATATACACAATCACACACAGCATACACATAACATGTATACATATACAAATGTACATTAGCATAGACATACATACATACACACATACCCACAAACATGCATACATATACAATTACATACATGCACAAATGTATACAAATTCACATGTACACATACAAAAAAGCAAATGCACATGAATATACCCAGGTATACACACAAAAAAGCATACATAAATACACACATAAATAAATATGCACATACACAAGTGCACATAAGTATATGCATATGCACAAATACAAACTCACACATTTAGACACATGTATGTAATCTACATGCATATATGCACAATGCACACAAAACCACATATATTCACACAAACACATGTGCACGTACAGCTATAAGCACACATAGGCACTTGTATGCACACATGTATGCCCACATGGGCACATACACACAAATACACATATGCTTATGTAGTAGAACACACATATATCCATGCATATATATAAGCAAGAATACATATAAATACACATTTACATTTCTACACAAATGCAAGTGCACAAATATATGTATCAAACATAGACACATATGTGCAAACACCATGCACTCATGTATACACATGTAGACTCATACACACATGCAAATACAAAAGTGTGCAATTACATGTGCATGCACAGACCTATACATATGCAAACACACATGCACAGATAGATGCACACATTCCTACATCTAGATCCATATATGCATACAAATATACTCAATATTCACATATACACATATATACATATCTGAAAACATATACACATCCACACATATATATATATATATATACATACACACATGCACACAAATGCATATATGCATGATATACACATAAGAACATACACATATACATGGACACATGTATATCTATGTACACCACTATACAAATATGCACATCCATACACATGCACACATGAACATATACATACCCACATACATGCATGTGCATAGTTATATGCAGCCATACAAATATATATATAAGAACATGTGCTCAGATGCACATGCATACACATGTATAAGGACACTTACATGCATGTGCATGCACATATATTTGTGCACTCATACATGCACACATGCACATGAATACAAGCACACATACTCATAGATTTGTACATATACATATGGACATGCATAGACACAGAGAAATGCATATACATGTGAAAACACACATATATACTCACAGATAACCCTACAAGACATACAGACTTCCACAATCCATTTTCATATACTTAATCACATGTATACATGCATACATGCAAACTTACATGCACACATATACACATATGTGTATATGCCTACACTCATAGATATGCATACACATATTCATGTACTCAAACAAATGCACACACATATAGACACATTCATGTGTACACATATACAAAAATACACTTGTCTACCCATATTCACACATGCATGCATGCACGTGGATACATAAATATGTGGATATACACATACAGAGAGAACATGTATGCATGACATGTGGAAAGTGAAAGTGATTCAGTTTTCCTTCTAATTCTTTTTTACTCAGAATGGATAATCATAGAGTCCAATATGAGTATAATTTAAATTAATCATATTCCATTATAGTTTCCCCAATACAGTTTCTCCTTTCTAAATGCTTTTCCCTTTCACCCATTTTTTCCTCTTGTTATTGTTTCATGATATTTAGTCTCAGTTTACCCTAATCTTATTAGAATAGTAGCTTTTAAAAAGCAAGAAAAATAAATTCTTAGTCAATTAAACCCTTAGTGAAGTAAAGCATGATTATATGCTGTTTGTTATCAGTAGTTTAAAAGATATTGATTAATATTTCTTTAGGAAATTAAACAATATATGTAGAAGGGGAAAAAAAGGATAGAATTTTCAAAGCCTGAATCTCAAACTTGTCTATTTAATCTCTTTTTCCAAAATACTTTCATCACTTAATAATAGAAGTCATAGAAGATAGAAGGAAAAAATAAGTAAAAAAAATATTTTGAAAGCTAGATGATAGGAAACCACAAAGCAAATAATAATGAAAGAGAGGGAAAGTTATGCATTGAATTAAGCGAATACTAGAATGGACACTTGTTCTTTTTGGACTGTACTATATATCTCTAGTAAATTAGAAATTTAATATGCCAGGAAATACTATCATTTAAGTATTTTGAAAATTCTAAACAAATATGTTTAAAGATATTAAGTTGTTCAAAGACTGGAAAAATGCATGTTTTCCAAGTTTTCCCTGTTGAACTTCATAGTGTGTGTGTTTTATTTAATAGACTTAATCTGTGCACTCAATGCATGGAGGTTCTTTCTGTATGATACATGGTGATTATCTGCCATAGAGGGAGAGTGTACTGTGCTACTGAAGATAAGGTCTGCTTTTTATGCCAAACCATGAATATTACTCAAATTTTCTATCTCTAGGACTGATTTTATATGTCCTCAGAGATAATTGAGTTCAATTGCAAAGATAAAACAAGGAGCTGTTTTCCATTTAAATTTTTAGGCTATAGTGATATATATTAACATACACGTATTTCCATACTTTTTCAGTTATTTCTAAATCCTTAAACAGAATGAAGGTTTACTTTAGCAATAATGTGAACTGTGTCTACAGAATTCCTATGTGACTGAATACTATGAAACTATGTTACAATGGAAATTTAAGAAAAGGTTAGATATCAATAAAAATTGGCACAGAACTACAGTATGAAAATACTTCATTTAGAAGTTGTGACTCTTATTTTGTAAATATGTGTATTTACTTATACATGAGCAATGACTGATCAAATCCTATTGTAAATAATGAAGAATAGAGGAGACCAGAAAAATAAAAATCTTCATGGAGATTTTATTCTATTCCATATATAACTATATGCCTATAGCTTTAAAAATACACATATATTTAAGATAAAAAATGACAGGTAATTACATGTGTATATATTTTAACCTTATAAAATTTCATTAAAATGAAAAAATATAATGAAAAGTGACATTAACTTATAGGAATGAAAATGACAAGACAAAGAGGTTTTAAAATGTCTCAATATTTTCCAAGAGGATGGAGCAGTGGTATTTAACAAAATACAAGTATTATGTGTTTTTAGTGTGGTATTGTGGGTCATGTGACCCCTACAAGCAGGGGAAATTCTGCATAGTTCCCCAAATGCTTAAAGGTACCAGGTACTATAGAAAGCACAAGAGAGGAGAGGCACTGAGAAGAGATGACTTCTGGACAGTGTGTGAACAAAGACCTTGCATCATTGGGATCATTCTTTCTCCATGCAGCTATGCAACAATCCTCCTCCCCCAAACCTTCCAAAGAGGAGAGAGAATCTTAATTCTTTGTAGAAACTGTAAAAAATGAGTTCTCAATCTAGGAGTACAGAAGAAAAGTAGGGGTGAAACTGACAGTGACAAAAGTAGCAGGTGCAGTTCAACAAGCTGCACTGAGATACTGAAGTGATACCTATAAAACATATAGAAGTTTAAATATGTTTCTCTCATGAATCTTAATTGTGCAAGGAGAAGATTTGCTGGGTTGGTGGGTCCATGTCTCTGGGTTGCTCACTTGTTCGATTATGAGGCCAGAGTCAGAATTCTTATTGGACTGTATTCCTGCACTCTAGGGCACTCAACCTCTAAGTCTTTGGGCTGCATGGTCTCTGAGATACCTCCCAGGCCTTTCATTGTATCATTCCAAATTTTCTGAATAGTGAACATACAAAGACATTTTCCCTTTAAAAAAATGAGCTTAAGCATAAATGAAATACTTTGGTATTCTTCCTCAACTGGCATCTACTAATTCAACTAATATTTGAGAATCAAATTTTATTCCAAGCATTTACCTTCATAATTGGAATAAAGAAATAATTTTGAAGCTGTGGATGTTTTGCTTCTTTATAGAACTCCCCATTCAGTTCTTTAGAAGACTTACTGTAAAAGCCCATGTAATTAAGCAAAAGTAAGCCGGGCGCGGTGGCTCAAGCCTGAAATCCCAGCACTGAGGGAGGCTGAGATAGGAGAATCACGAGTTCAAAGCCAGCCTCAGCAACGGCGAGGTGCTAAGCAACTCAGCGAGATCCTGTCTCTACATAAAACACAAAATAGGGCTGGGGATGTGGTTCAGTGGTCAAGTGCCCCTGAGTTTAATCCCCAGTACCAAAAAATAAAAATAAAAAATAAAAAAAAAATAAAGCAAAAGTAAACATACAGCTGCTCCCGATTTCACAGTTCTGAGGGCAAGAGAATGTAAGACTGAAACATATTTTGGTTATTTGATCAAATATGGGTATATATTTTTATTTAAGGGATTTTTCCTTTTCTGTATATTTAAATATTTCTATGAACAGTCTTTTAAGAAAATGCAAATGATGGATTTCTTTTCCCATTAGTTTCTTCTTTCTCTTATCCCCTGAGGCATACAGTGTATTATTAGTTAAAAATATTTTGATTAAAGTCAGAAGCAGTTTTCATAGGAAATTCCATATTGGTTGTCTCTGAAAAGAATAGCTTGCATTCGAAAAATACATGAACAATTCTTTCTTAATGAGTAGTGCATTTCCCAGTTACAACAGAACACACCTAGTTTTTGAAGCTTAAGTACTTAACCCTTATTTTTTCCCATTTTGTTGAAAATTAAGGAGAAAGAAAACACCTTATAATGCACTACCATGAAAGACAAGTTCTTCGTTTCAGCTTTTTGGACATTTTCATTGACACTCATGTTGTTCATCACTATCATAACCTCACAACTCTGATAACCTTATCTAATGATAGGTTTTCTGGTTGACTAATTTACCTTGTCTGAGCATATAACATAATTTATCTGTTTATTTCAAAGCTTCCTTTACTAAGACTCTGTGACAATCATGTCATTTTAATGTAAACAAACTCTTTCATATAATGACCCAAATATATACTATTCCATTTTAGTTTCATTTAAAGTAAAAGCTACAACCTAGCAGTTGGTTAATAATGAAATCCTTAATTGTTCTACAGAGATACATAAATGTTACTTTGATCAATCAGAACTCTGGTTTCTAATCACAGCTTTAAATCTAATCTTAAGCTCTTTTCCAAATTATAGTATAGAACTTCTCTTTGTAATAGACTTTCACTTAGCACATTGCAACTATTTTATTAACTCCAAGCTTTAATAAACAATGTTGAATAAGTTGAAGTCTTTGACTTCTTTTCCCATATTTTTTCTAGAATCCACTATTTTACATAATACTTATTTTTCTTATTTTATACATTTTAAAATATAACTTCTTTGTGTGTATATATAGTCACATGTTATTCTCCAAAGTTTCTTTTTCCTGTACTCTACTTCCCTGTTTTGTTTTCCATGCATGGTTAAAATTAAAATAAACTGTTCAGTCTTGTCCCACTTATAAAATTCTTCAGAAATCCTTTCAAATAATCCAAACTATCTACTATCTTCCCCCTTAAATGTGAGTTTTCAAGAGTCTATATGTTTAAGTAAAGTTAGGTAGATTTTTAAATCTTGGCCTCAGAATTACCTGACACTGACCTGAAACCTGGGCCTGCCATATTTAACTGATAATAATTAGGGAAGCATTAAAGATTGAATATATCTGTATCTGATGGCTGACCCGAGGAACTGACTTTAGTTTGTCATAAAGTATGATTTCTACAGTTATTTCAAGTTATTTTGTAGTGAGAGAGAGAGAGGGGGGGGGATAGGATGAGTCATATAGCAAAAGCCCAAATATAGAAATAAAGAGGAAATTAAATGTTCCAAGGAGGACATGTGTTAAGTAGGGGATATGTCAGTGAAGTCTGTGTCCTCACCCTGACGAGGAACTTCACAACAGGGCAACATGGCCTTACAAAGTCCATTGGTTTTAGACTTACAGATATATTCAAACTTTAATGCTTCCCTAATTATTATCAGTTAAATAGAAACCTCTGGGAATACATAGACATAATTTGGTAATGCAAGAATGAACTTGCATGTTACAACTCTTTTTGGAGTATTTTGACTGCATTCATTTGCCTTTACTGTGTTGTATGGGGTACTCAGGTGAACCACCTTCACCCTTTCTCATCAATCATTTATGTGTTTCCTTGTATATTTCTTTTGCAGTTTTCCTTAATTTCATTTTTTAGGTATAAGATAAATGGTTTTTAAGTTAGTGAACCACTTTTGATTGTTTTTGGTGTTAAAAAGTTAAGAATTAATATAACAATTAATGTAGAATTAACATAAGAATATGCAATAAACAAACTCCCTTTATTCAAGGAAACATAATAAATTAGCATATTTCTATCTTTTTGAACAGCCCAGAGTTATGGTTTTTAAAAAATTTTCATGTATGGTTTCCAAAGTAGAATACATTAGTGATTACATTTTAAATATAAGCCCCTCATGTATCCTCTCCCCTTCTGATCACTCTCCCTTCTGTAACCATGTCTTGACCAATATTTCCCTAATTGACCAATATTTCCTAATGACTAAGGAGTCATAGGGAGAACTATGGGTTATTACAGGGTTCTGTAATATGCATTTACTTTCCCACAAATAAGATGGACAGAGATTATTATGTCATATGATTGTTAAATAGATGCACAAAAAATAACTTGGGAATGAATACCCTTTTGAATACTGGATAGTGATGAATCAGGGAATAACTGTGTTGTTACCTTAAGATCAGATATTACCTGGGACCAGTGAGTTAAAGTCATTAAAGACTCAGTATTTTAGTTCTTTCTAGCAAAAACATTCCTATTTTGAGATGGATGCCATGAGTTTTAAGTGAAAATACATTGTTTCTTATATTTGTTTGTATTTGTCTTAATTGTATGATTATGAAAACTTAAAACATTTGCTAGCCAGTGTCAGTGTTCGTTTAAGGAGAGAATGCTTCTATCATAAGTGTCCTATGACTTTTATAATACTTTCAATTTTCTATTTTAATTCTGATATTATATTTATGTTGTATGAATATAGTTAACAGATCCTCTTTGTGCATGTTCATAAGTAATATTTTTTGTATTAAAATTTAGGAATTAACACCTTAAAATGGCGAATTGACCAAGGTTACTTGTTGTAGTATAAGAGCTCAATTGGTCATTTATCACATTCATAACCATTGAACATGACTGCATAGTTTCATGTTTAATTATTTCTAATTTTTAGGGAGGTTTAAAATGCAGTGATACTATAGCAACATGCTGTATTTCTATGGATCTTACTTTCATTTGGTTTTGGTAGCTTCTGGGAACAGAAGTATGAAACTCCCCTGTAAAGCATTACACCCACTTTATTTACACATTTCACGATTTCTGTCAACGGTATTTAGTCCCTTTTTCCCTTCTTCATCTTCAGCTCCAGCACAGACCCTTTCTGAAGATGCCAATGATGATCATTTGTTTGAGGACTTGAATTCGTTGATTATATTTTACTCTATCTACCACCTGCTACTCATTTCTGGCTTAGATTTCATAATTTATGATAATTATTATTATCCTTTTCTATTTATTATTTCTTTGCAAATATCCTGAAATGTCTTTCTTCTTTCTTCTACAATCAGCAAAACTACATCAATTTGAACCTCTACCTATTCTGTGCTTATGTCAAAGTTGGTGAATATTGTTGGGAGATTGTTGATGCCCTTTTGCTGCATAAACATTAACTTGAGACATGAAGAAATTTCTCTGTAAACTTACATTCCCACCAAACCATTGTCTTTCATAACTCATCGAACTTCTTACTCTATATGTTTCTGATTTCATCTAACAAAATGGGAAAACAGAACCATTTTGTGAAGACTTTCACCCCGCCACCAAATCTATATGTCTATAAGTATCTTTATCCATCTTCTCCTGAGGTCTTAAAGAAGAGAACATGCCACTCTTCTTATTACTGACCAGTATTTCTTCACTTGATTTGAATCAGATCCCCTTTCTCTTTTTAAACACCTCCTGTAATTATTCACACTCCTTGCATCAGCCCTTTTTCCTTCTCAATGAATGATTTTCCTCAGAGCCCATAATTGCTAAAATTCTGCCAATGTAAGTCCTGTGTCTTTCCTTCATGTATTCCACTTTTTATGAAGGAGTTGTTTCTATTTGCTGTCTGCACATCCTCTTATTATTTAGTGTCCTGTCTCTATCAGCCTTTATCTCCAACCCCTTTCAGACACAGCACTGGTCAGGATAACAAGCAACCTGTTTTGCCAAAGTCAAGCAATGATCCTGAACTTAGTAGCTGAAATGAAAATACATAATTTTCTTATAGTTCTAAAGGTCAGAAATTCAAAATGAGTGTAAGAAGAATAAAATCAAAGTGTCAGCGGTGTTTATTCCTTCTGCAGGTTCCAGAAGAGAATCTGCCCTTTGTCTTTCCATCTTCCAGGTGTTGTCCTTGTTTTGGGGCATGGTCCCACAACACCTTCCTTTTCCTGCCTGTGTTCCTGTCATCATATCACCTTCATTTTCTGGCTTTTTTTCCTCTTGGGTTTATTTTGGACTATTGTGGTTACCTTGTGCCCACCTAGAAAATCCAGGCTGATCTCCCCATCTCAAGATCTGTAGTTTAATCGTATATGGAAACTTCTTTTTGCTACAATGGTAGCATCCACAGGTTTATGGGATTAGGATGTGGCAAATTTCCTGGGGCCATCATTTATCCCACCACAGTGTTTTTT